>PVKC010005580.1:0-32970 GCA_004027635.1 Crocidura indochinensis | reverse complement strand
TCGATCCTTGGCATCCTATTTGGTCCCCCAAGTCTGCCAGGAGCAATTTTTGAGTGCATAGCCAAGAATAACCCTGAGCATCACTGGGGGTGGCCCCCAAACTAATAAATAAATAAATAAAAAGAACAGACTAGGTTTTGAGCCTAGATTCTAGGCTGCTGAATTTAACTCTAGATTCACATTTGCTTCCTATCACCAACCTGGAGCTGAATAGAATCCTGAACTCCTGAATTATGAATGACTGTGGCATTCATGGTGCTGAAATACTGTTTCATTTTTGGGAGAGAGTAAAGCAAAGATGAGAAACTGGGGAAAAAATCCATGAGTGGATTGTTGTCTTAACATAAATTAATGAGTCCTAGAGTTGATTTGGAGATGGTGAGGCCTTTTTGGGCTCAACCTGACTCCCACAGCCCCTACAGCCTGGCCAGTCTTAAGGGTTGCAGGATGAGGGTGGAGAGATTCACAGAGCAGTCAGATGAAGTTCCAGGAGTCAGCCAGCTTTATTTTTCAGTCCCTACCACCATGCAAACCTCCTCACATGGCCTCATATACTAAGTCTTTTCCTAGCAGCTACTTCTCTACTCCCTTTGGCTCTCTCAGCCTCTGTTTCCTTTTCAGCTGCTTTTTCCAGGCTTCTTAACTGGCTTCCAGGCTGACTAACTCCCTTTGGTGATGCTACTGTTACTGCTTTTTTGATGGTGCTCAATTGCTAATGTGAATCTGATGCTGAATTGGTAATACTGAATCTGATGTTGAATCTCTGATGATGATGGCTCTCATACACTTCTCTCTAACTCTCCTTCTTATCCTCTTTTCTCTCCCCCATGCAGACATCTTTACCCACCTATTCCAGGTATGGGCAGTTCTGATCATTCAGGTAGGATAAATAAAAAGTTGGGGGGAGGGGATACCCACAAGTGGAGACAGGGTTTAGGGAATGAGGCAGAGCTGTGTCTAGGAGACACAGGGGCTCCATTTGATGTGCATATTAGAAGTAAGGGACAAAGGCTGAAATGGAGCATGTGGAAATGAAATCCTTCCCAAGGTCAGAACCAGGTGGACACCTGTGTATACACTGTGTATTTGACGAATCACTGTGTATTTCAAAAAAGACACACTTATATGTTCAATATGTCATCAACTTGGTATGTCTGGGGAGTTGGCGAGGCTTGGAATAACTGGCACAGGACATCTTGAAGTGATGTTGGGAGCAACATCACAGACCATTAGGGAATTTGGGTGTTCTCAGGGTAGACTTCCTGGCTAGACCTTACACTGTTAATGAGACATATTTGTATTCTAACATTCTTGATTATCCCCACTTGTTCTGACTCCTTCAGTTGATCTCATTGCTCCATACTCAAACACAAAGAATTTCAAGAAGCACCTATAATGTGCCCTCTTTTCTAGCACTGGATATAGATTGTGCTGTTGCTGTGTGAGTCTGCAGCTGTCACTGCAGGGAGGGGAAGATTGGGGAGGGCTATTTCTGAAGGGGACGGCCAGAGAGGGGATGGGTTGGTCTTTGTAAGACTACCAATTACATCTGTGTAGGGTCCAGCAAGAAGCACACAGAAGAGTCTATGAGAGCACCATAAAAGCATTTTAATGGAAACCATTTAAAAACCCAGGAACATATTGAAACCACCAATTTCCGTGATCTTGTGAAGTTCTGCTGTCCCCTCAGAATTTTGCAGTTGTTAGCACCTAAGTCAAAAAAATTTAGGGGAACGAGACCCACCAGAATACAGAGATGAGCCTCTTGGAGAGGTCTGAAACCTTTGTTCAGTTGGAGTAAACTTGTCACTTCTTTTTTTCTTGTTGAAGGACTTCTCAGACATGAACTGATGGGAAGACTTTCTAAGTTCAGATTGTTTGCTGTCTCTGGGGGACTGTGAGGAAATCTATGTGAGCTCTAATCCTAAATCCCACTGTTTTGGGTACTCAAAGGGAAGAATTGAGGTCTCTAGGCTTTGCTACCCCATAAGGAAGACCCACTTTTCCCTATCTTAGAAGCCCTGGATTCTGACAGGGGCCTCCTTTACTAGTACCTCTTTTGTCCCTTCCTTTCTCTTCTTCTCAAACTGGTAAATGTAAAATCTGGTCCAGGAAACAGGGTGGAGATGGGTTAATCAGTCAAGGAAAAAGTATGTATTTCTTGGGTGTGGTAGGGTTTGGAGATTCACTCACCCACCTACAGCCATGATTACTAGAGACAGAACAACGCTGAGGATTATAGCCCACAGGAAGTTTCTCTGGGTTACAGCTGCTGATAAAAAAAAAAAGTAAAATAAGGGGCCAGATGTTTGGAGAGCAATCAGGGCTACCTTGACTCAGAAAGGTGCCACACTTTCCTCTTATTTACACAGTGAATTCCTCATTTGTAAACACAAAGCACCCACTGTGTATTTCAAGAAAGCCATACCTATATGTTCAATGTGTCTTCAACTTGGTATGCCTGGGGAATTGGGGAGGCTTGGAAAATTGACCCAAGACATCTTGAGTTGAGTGTTTTTTTTTTCTGGGGACAATTGGGAGCCAATTACAGTTATAAACAGTGATTTTTAGAGATAAATTTGCTCCCTAAGAAAAGTTGGTTGCTGAGAGGAGTAAGAAAGATTGAGAATGGAGATGAAGGCCAGTTAGATCTGCCATAACCTGCCATAATTTAGTTTAAAGGTCAGGATAAGGATGTGTGAACTTATTTAGCAAAATACATGGGAGACTGTGGGTACTTAGTAAGAGAAGGTCATTAAGAACTTGTTCAAAAGGTTGATAGCTTGAGTGTGCACACTTGTGGTTAGGGATCCCCAGAGAATTGAAGAATTGGGAGGTTAATAGAAGTAGGTATGGGCACATCTCCAAACATTGTGGCTTTGAGAAAATCCTTAAGGGAGGTCTCTTGGAGTCAGATGACTCTAAAGATGTGGAAATCCAATGTATGTGGAAGCCCAATCTTCACTGCTGAGGAAGGAATTGAAGAAGTACTTGAGAAGGACAGTGGGGAAATTTAGATGTACAAAGACTTCTACATCACTAAGGGGGCTAAAGCACTTCTACAGCACCAAGTGGGAAGCTAAAGGCTTGGTTGCTCTGTGGTGACTAAACTAACCTGGGCAGAGAGTGGGATCTTTGCAGATGAGGATGTGTTTCTTGCAGCTGGAACAGTCCATGACCTCCATGTTGTGTAGATCTGTGAGAGAGGATGGGCAGTACCTTAGAGGGGTTCTAGGTGTTCCTTACCCCTCACTCAGGCCAGTTCCCCAAAGATACTTACCACAGGATTCATTGCAGGCTTCCAGGGAGGATGAGATGGAGAGAAACTGAGGTGCTGGGGAGATAGATGGGGCCTGGAGGGGTTGGGCTTAGTGGAAAACGAAACTGGGAGAAGGCAGGCAGGGAGGGACTCCTAAGGGAGCCCAAGATTCAACTGTTCTCTGTGGGTCTAGGAGGAGATTGGGGCTGGGTATGGACAAAGGCAGCCCCACCACTCACCCTTCTCCTTCAGCTCCTCAGATCTTTCCTCCAACTTCTCAATAAACAATTGCTTTTGGATTTGAACTTCATCTAGGAGTTGCTGCTTATCTGGGTGATGTGGGAGGGCAAAGGCGTCAGTATCAGACAATCCTTGTCGGTGGAATCAATGGGGAAGCTTCCTCAAACTTGGAGTTCAAGCCACTTTTCTCAAACAGACATAGCAGAACAAACAGAGATGGTGTGCCTTTCTGGTCTCTGAGCAAGGTTTGCAGGTCTGGTCTTGTATACTCAACCCCCAGTGCCCTGGAACAATCAAGCTCCTCACCATCTCGCAACATCTTAATGGCTTCACTTATGTGATTGAATAGATTGGATGCTTCTTCCTCCAAATGATCCTGGCCTAGGAATGAAGTGTGAAACAGAAGGGGTGTCATGAGAGTCAGCTCTCAGTCCTGGTGAGTGGACTGCCTAAGTTTTGGTCTCCTGATGGTACCTCACCAAGATACCAGGGTCTGAGGTAGACATGTTTCTCTAAGAACATGGAGTGGATGCTTTGGGAGAGCTCTGTGGGTGGTCCTGGGGTGCCCCAAAGAATCTGCAGGTCATATTCCATTAAAGCGGGCAATTCTGGCCAGCAGTGAAGACAGCTTTTCCCATGAGTAGAAGGCAGTAGACAGCTAAGCAGAAGAAGCAGCATCTTCAGGGTTTTCCCTCAGTACTCCTATTACTTGTTTGGAAGTTCCACATAGAACACTGACTCCTGTCTCCCAGGGAACCACATTCTTTTGGCACAACAGAGGCACATCCCACAGGATCATGTGAGCCCAGGCATAAGTTGTGACTTCATACGCAAACGGAAGCCTGCCTCAGTTTTCTCCTCTCATGAGGGGGTGTGTGAATCAGGGAGATAGCGTTGCCTTGGGTCTGATGCTCAGATCTCTTGGAGGTATTGCTTGTATTTAGAATAGTTTAACAAGACTGAAATTTGGAAGGCCAGGAGAATGCCAGCGTTAGCTGTGTAAAGCACTTATCCATATAGAAATGGGATGTTCCAGGGAAGCTTATGAAATATAGTATCTTTTCATACATACATAGAAGCTGGCAGCAATCCTTGTGTTTGATCAGTCCAAGAGGAACTTAACTAGCTCTTTCCACTATAGTGTAGACAAAATTTATAAACATAGTTCCTTCAAATCCACACATGGAAGTGCATGGATAGAAATCTTTAGAGCTTCAGTGCTTATGTACTATGTGCAATGAAAAAAAATGTACTTACTCTTTGAAGAAGGAAAAGCCAGTGGAATTCTTGTCATTCCTCATGTAGTAAGCGTTTCCTTTCCACCTCACACTTCCAATCAGCTTCTAGGTGCCTCAAGTTGAATTGTGGGAAGCCAAAAGTCACCAGGCATTTGAGAACTGATTTTAAAAAGCGCAAGACACAAAAACCACATAGAGAATTCAAAATAAAAGAAAATAGACATAAGAAGAAAAAGGCTACAAATATACTTGTGGAAAGCAGAAGGAAACTGAGAACCCCTCTATAATGAAATAGATATAAACATTGTTGCTAAGTAAAACAATGTTAGAGAATAAGAGTGATTGGAGATTCAAAGAGTGTTAACATTGGTTAAAAATTCTATTGATGGGGGGCCGGGCGGTGGTGCTGGAGGTAAGGTGCCTGTGCTAACCTAGGCCGGACCGCGGTTCAATCCCCTGGTTCCCCATATGGTCCCCCGTGCCTGCCAGGAACGACTTCTGAGTGAATAGTCAGGAGTAACCCCTGAGTGTCACCGGGTGTGGCCCAAAAACCAAAAAAAAAAAAAATTCTATTGATGGGGCCGGAGAGATAGCATGGAGATAAGGCATCTGCCTTGCAAGCAGAAGGACTATGGTTCGAATCCCAGCATCCCATATGGTCCCCCAAGCCTGCCAGGAGCAATTTCTGAGTGTAGAGCCAGGAGTATCCCCTGAGTACTGCCGGGTGTGACCCCAAAACCAAAAAAAATTAAATTAAATTAAAAAAGTTCTATTGAGTTATATGAAGATATAGTTTCAGAAACCTTCCTACAGGAGTACAGAAACAGAGATAGGGAATGGAAAAGTAAAGATACAGTTCAGGAGCAACCCATAAAAACTATTCTATCACTAAGATAGAATATCAGAGGGAAGAGAAGAGAAGGGAGGAAATAATTTGTCATAGAAGTTGAGTGAGAAGTATAGGTAGGGAGAAATTCTTTTACAGAGAGGGATGTGGAAAGTAGGCAAAAAAAAAAAAAGTTTCCAGGAGGTTGGAGAGATAATGCATAGAGCTGTGATAGATTTTTGTTTGTTGATTTTGTAGAGAGCTACTTTGCTGTATTTGTTTATTATTTCTAGGAGCCCATTAATAGATTCCTTAGGGCTCAAGAGCTTTTTGTCTTGCATGGTTCTGACCCAAGTTTTTCAAACCTCAGATGGTTCCCAGAGTACTGCCAGGAGTGTTCCCTAAGCAGACATCCTCTCCCACTTCCAAACAGCAACTGCAACAACAACAACAACAAGCTACCCCCTCCCCCCAAAAAAAAGATCAAAATAAATTTACCAGAATTAAGCTACTGAATTCAGTCTCTAAGGTAAGAGGGGAATTCTGAGCACAACAAAGCTAATTCTCCAGCACTGTACAATTTTAGGCTTAAGAAAATTATTCTTCCTTTTTCAATGGAGAAAATGTGCCTGGAAGGAAAGATCCTTATTTTCTGGAATCAAGCCTGGAAAAGCAGCTGTGCCTTCCCTTGATGTTTGGGGGATGTTATGTAAGTTCCAGACTGTTGCCTAAAAAACAGACTGTGCAATGCATCAGTAACTGGGATGTCTTCCTACTTCTTAAGAGCAGCACAAGAGAGCAGCAGATTACAGAGCAATGTTTTTATATTGTGAGAAAAATATTTCCATCTCAGAATAGGATGCTCATTCACACACCAGTCAAGGATTTGATAGAGTAATACCCATGTAGTGGGGCATGTTTAAAATGAGCAATAGTTATCAAAAAAGCATGGTATTGAAATAAAAACAGACCCTCAGATCAGTGCAATAGGCTTGAGTACTCAGAGAATGTTCCTCAGACATACAATCACCTAATTTTTGATAAATGAGCAAGAAATCCTAAATGGAGCAAGGAAAGCCTCTTCAACAAGTGGTGTTGGCACAACTGGTTAGCCACTTGCAAAAAAGAGAACTTAGAATTCCAGCTAACAGCATATACCTTATGGATTAAAGACCTTGGTATGATTAAAGACCTTGGAAGCCATAAGGTCTACAGAACAACACATAGATAAAACACTCTATGACATTGAGACTAAAGGCATCTTTAAGGAGGAAACAGTACTCTCCAAACAAGTGGAAGCAGAGATAAACAGATGGGTATATATTAAGCTGAGAAGCTTCTGCACCTCAAAATACCCAGGATACAAGAACCACCCACTGAGTGGGAGAAACTATTCACCCTATACCCATCAGATAGTATCCAAATATCCAAATCAGGCTGATATCCAAAATATCCAAGGCTCTGATGGAACTTTACATGAAAAAAATCTAATCGCATCAAAAAATGGGAAGAAGAAATGGACACTTTGTCAAAGAAGAAATGAAAATGGCCAAAAGGCACATGAAAAAAATGCTCCACATCATTAATCTTCAGGAAGATGCAAATCAAAACAACTGTGATGTACCGTCTCATCCACAGAGATTGGTGCACATCACAAAGAATGAGAACAAGTAGTGCTTGTGCGGATGTGGAGAGAAAGGAACTCTTATTCACTGCTAGTGAGAATGCCATCTAGTCCAACCTCTATGGAAAGTGATATGGAGATTTCTCCCCAAACTGGAAATTGAGATCCAGCTATACCACTCCAAGGGGTATATCCTAGGAACAAAAAAATACAATAAAAAATCCCTTCCTCACACCTGTATTCATTGCAGTGCTATTTACAATAGCCAGACTCTGGAAACAACCAAGATCCCATTCAACAGATGAATGGCTAAAGAAACTGTGGTATGGAATATTATTCAGTCGTCAGGAGAGATGAAGTCATGGCATTTTCCTGTACATGGATGTACATGGCATCTATTATGCTGAATGAAATAAGTCAGAGAGAGAGATAAACACAGAATAGTCTCACTCATCTATAGGTTTTAAGACAAATAAAAAATATTTTTGCAATAATTCTCAGAGACAGATAAGAGAAGACGGCTAAAAGGTCCAGCTCATGACATGAAGCTCACTACAAAGAGTGATGAGCGCAATTCGAGAAATAACTACATTGAGAACTATCATAACAATGTGAATGAATGAGGGCAGTAGAAAGCCTGTCTAGAGTACAGGCAGGGATGGGATGGGGAAGAGGGAGAATTGAGACATTGATGATGGGAATGTTGCACTGTTGAAGGAGGGTGTTCTTTACATGACTGAAACTCAAGTACAATCATATTTGTAATCAAGGTGTTTAAATAAATATATTAAGAAAAAATAAAATGGGCCCTCATTACTTGGAAAGCTACTAAAGAACATGTTCCAATTTCATGAACAAATCCTTCCAGAAAGATCATATCACAACAGTCCAAAATGGGGAGATGGACCCTGACCCACACTGAGGAAAATTCTGCAGTTATAAGTGCAGGAAAACCCTATGGTGTTAGCAATCTAAACGGAAAGTTTGCCCTGAGAAAGGTCTGAATGGAATGGCTGAGGTTAACTCTCTTAGTTGTTGGGTTATTTTTTGGATTTGTTCACTCATGATTTTCCTGGAAGGATTAGTCTTTTCTTGAACCGAGACTTGGGCTTTTGCTTTGCAGGTGAAATGATCAGAGTTAACCCTGACTCAATACTATCTCAATTGACTCTTACAAGCTTAGCATCAATCTGCTGGGGTTTTCTGACTCTTTATGTTGACTTATAAATTAAAGTCACCAAGGCTGAAGGTCTGGGAGGCCTTTTAATTTACCTCACTTGATGCTATTGGTAGTTCTTGGCCTATTAGTTTTATAATCTCCACTTGTTTGCCCTGATCCATCCCCTTGGGTCTAATTTAATTCAATTGTACATCTTAAACTTGTAATGGATTTGGATTCTAAATAATAAAGGCAGCCTTTCCACTTCTAGGCATCAGACCCTTCTTTCTAAAACTGAATATTCACCTGCGTTTTCAACTAGAGGACAGGCACACACCTGACACTAGGCAGCTCACCAGGGACTGAAGACAGATATCAAGCTTCTCATTCTGAGGTCAAATATTATTCTAATCCAAGATATCTAAGTTTCTAACTTAGCATGTGATTTCATGCCTTATTCACATTCTGTTTGCCTTTTTCAAACCATTTCTTTCTTTCTTCCTTTGGTAGTACAGTCTTTTAGGCTGAATTCCCTTGGCATTGGAAAATTTTGGAAATGACACCTTCTTACCTCCCTTCCCAGTACTTCTTTCCACACATATTAATAATCAAAATCTGTATGTTGAATTGTTACAAAAATGAGAACCTAAAGCAATACTCATTTATCATCTCCAGGTGCCTATCAGTCAGAAGTTTGGGTATGATCTAACTGTGTTGTTTATTCAGGGTCTCACAAGCTAATAGATAATTTAAATGATCTACTGACAGAAGTGAAAACTCTCTTGTTCACAGCACTGTCATGCACAATAGAGAGAATTTGCTGAGCGTAAATTCCATGGGACCTCATGGAATTTGGGGAATCATATTAAAACATTGACTACCATATACCTAAACCCCATGTTTTAACACTTTGGGTATTTTTATTATTATTATTATTATTCCAGAAATGCTCAGCAGTTGTTACTGGCTTTGTATTCAGTGTAGTCACTCCTAATAGTGCAAGGGTGTCATATGCAGTGTTGGGAGTCAATATGAGCCTTTTGCATGCAACACATATATTCAATCCATTGAGCAATCTCCCTCATGCTCTAAAATTTTAATGGTGTCAAAAGCAATTTCTGTACTCTAAATAGAGTTTGTGTTAGGAAATTGTGCTCCCACCCCCCATGACTCTTACTAGGAAAATAAGTTGCAGGCATTATAGCTAACATGCAATACTGACAATAACTAATCAAATTTAGTACATTCTCCACAGGCAAAGGCTATGTCTTTTCTCCCTGACCCAATGCAACTTCCTAACATAAAGTTCTGTGACAAGTACACCCTAAGTAGTAAAGACATGCATGCACCTTGTCTCTCAGAAATTTCTAGAACTTAGAGGTTACCTCCCAGGAATGAGAGATTATGGCTAGCTAGACTATGTACAACAAAAGTTCACACAGTCTTATCATAAATATTGCGGTTAAAAATCAACTGGATCAGGGCCGGAGTGATGGAGCAGCGGTAGGGCGTTTGCCTTAGACACTGAAGGATGGTGGTTCAAATCCTGGCAACCCATATGGTCCCCGGAGCCTGCCAGAAGTGATTTCTAAGTCGGGAGTACCCCTGATTTCTGAGCGTAGAGCGCTGCTGGGTGTGGCCCCAAAACAAAACAAAACAAAACAAAACAAAACAAAACAAAACAAAAATCACCTGGATCTAAACTTTTTAATGCACTTGAGTCTCTTGGAAAATTCTGTGATGTTATCAAGTTCTGGGAAAATGTTTTTGATTTGCAGGTGTTTTGTGGGGGATATTAGGACAACAGAAATCAAGTGACAAGTATATACCTTATCAAAGTCTATGACCAGAATGACTCCCTTTGTTAGAATAACTACCTTAAAGGTTACTGATCTGTGAATCCTGTCAAGTTATACATAGACTCTTGATTAAAAGGATGTTTGATAAATCCAAGAAGTTAGTTTTTATTTGCCCAATGTCTTTACAAAAAGTTAGATTTAGTTGTTTGATTTTTTTAAATGAAAAAATTAGAAGAAATTTCTCTCCAGATGACCTCTCATAAATGAAATATTCATTCCATTTTCTTTCTGGTTAAATCTTATGTCTTGAAATGCTTTGTTGTATCTACTTAGAATGATCAATGGGGAAGCCTAGGGGGATTTCTCCTGCAGAATTTGTTGGTAGAGCACATTAAACTTGCATGAAACCACTCATGTAATTTTAATGACCATCAAAAGGATTTTGACTAGAATTGGGAGAAATTCAAAGTGAGATTCTTCTTCTGGGAAAGGTTGAAGTTGTGGTCCTTTGGAATTTAAAGCGGCAAGGTCAGACTCCATAGGACATTGTGTAGTTTATCCTTGTTGCTCAGCAGAGACTTTGTTTTTACATCAAGGGCCACAACCACAGGCAGAAGGTTCCTAACTATCTCTATGCTGCTCCTAAAGAATTAAGAAGAGCTAGAATTGGGTATAACCTTAAACAAGACTGTGTAACTGTAAACAGGATTCTTTCCTCTCGTGAGGAGTGAGTTGATGCCTAGAGTAGATACTTATGAGCGTTCAAATTCAGATCACTGCAATCATTCCACACTTACTTTATTTTTCTGGATAGTCTCTGATTTAGGATCTCTAAGCTCTACTTTTTACATCTGTCATGCATATTCAGGTTTTCCATTTTATGATGACTTCATATTTCTAGTTTGTGTCATTTCATTTTTATATTTTCCATTAGGTAGTGATTTGCTTGCCTAAACTTGTGAGTGACATATTTTTTCTATTTTTTTCAAATATCATTAGAGGGACCTGGGAGATAGCATGGAGGTAAGGCGTTTGCCTTTCATGCAAAAGGTCATCTGTTTGAATCGCGGTGCCCCATATGGTCCCCCGTGCCTGCCAGGAGTAATTTCTGAGCATGGAGCCAGGAGTAACCCCTGAGCACTGCCGGGTGTGACCCAAAAACCACAAAAAACCCCCACAAATACCATTAGAACCCAGTAGACCCTACCAGCCTGCTTTTTAAATAAAGGTAACAATTGTAGTCACTTTCTTCCTTTTGTATTATCTCCTTTTTGTATGGTCTTGGCTTTCCTGTTTTTTTCAGATATGAACAGATGGGAATAATTCTCAGAATATGTTTCATTAGGTGACTGTGAAATAGTCCATGCCCTAACCTGGATGTTTTCTCCTCATGAAACATGTTCCATCTGATTCTTCCTATATACTACAAACTAAACTTCCTTTTCTCTATTCTAGTTACAAAGATTTCTTTCTCCCTTTTAGGTAACATAACACTTCTCATTGCTGTTGTGAGAACTTGGATACTATCATTGTCCCAGAAGAAAGGGAAGTAGTTTTTCTTGTTTACCCACAGCAGAATGTCTGTGTTCTGAGGGTTGGGCATGTTTCTAAGATCTAGGATTTACTCTCCTATAATGGTAATATGCAGTATCTCTTAGAGCAAAATCTCATTTCTTCTTCTGTTTTTTTTTTGGTAACATCTTTTTCCTTATAAAATTTCTTTTATAAAATAATAGAATCTTCCTATATTGATTGAAGAAGGTATCTGAACTCTAAACTAAATATGATAAAGTATGGCTCTGTAAGCTCCATTTACACTTGCCAAAGGTGGTCTTAATGAGACAAGTTTCCAGTTTACAAATGGAATATAAATTTCCCTTGGAGAAGAACAAATCATGAGATGATTCTGCCCTATTAGAGTTCTCTTCAATTTAACCACACTTTTGCCCTTCTAATGTAATGTTTGGGGCTTTTTCTGAAGGTAAGAGACTATTCTCTCATATACTTTTGGATGATGGTAACTATCCACTCACCACCAAGTGGAGAAATTACTTTCCATTTGATTCATAAAGAAATTAGTACCTTTATCATGAATTGAGTGCAATGGAGCTACTGAGACTTCTAGCACCATTTCAAAAATGATCATTTTTTGTGGATTCTGTTGGAATATTTTTCTTTCCTGATGCTGTTGCTTAGCACACACTTTCATAGAGTGCAGCTATGCTAGTTGAAATCCACAACATTTGAAGAGGCCACATGTGCAATTGTAAATAGTTCCAGCTGAGAATATTCTTGGAGTTGCTTCATTCTGGATTTCAATACTTAAGTGGAGAAATCTCTGGAAAATGTTGGTTCTCAGCCACTTGAGTTTTACTGATGAAAAATCCTCAAACAGAGATAGACTGACTATATGTTGACACTTATCTTTTATATAACTAGAGACACAGAGAACATAGGGATTATGAAGAACAGTGAACACAGACGTCTATGGTCCACTGGGATCTGCAAGGTATGGTTAGAGGTCCACTCAGGTATTGGATTTGATCTGTTCTTGATTGAAAATTCTTAGTACTTGGATTTGTGCATGGAGCTTGAATTTGGGCCTCCAAATGGATTCTAGTATCAATTGACTCCTCTCCTCAATTAGGTCACCTAGAGAATATTCTGTGACCAGTGTAAATCACCACTGGGAAGAAAGAGTAATGGTGTCAACTGGACTTACTGTGACACATAATACTTGTGGAAATGAAGTAGGAAAGACATGTTTTCATTATCTTGGCTGAGATGAATCTACCATTGAAACTTTGGGTCTAGACAATTCTTGCTGTTGATTTCTGGTTAATTTCTTCATGATCCTCAGTCTCAGTTTCTATATCTTTAAAACAGGGAAATTTAGATGATATCTGGTTGGGATTTTATTTAGATATTTAGATAATATCTGGTTGAGAATGAGTGTGATGATTAACAGAAGGTTCTCAATTCTTGTGATGTTCTTTGCCTTATTTTTGGAAAAGCTTAAGTATACTTGAATGCAGTTGCAAACACTGACAAGCATTATAAATTTATGTTAATGAATTTTAAGTATTTAAAATGTGTGCTGAGCATCTTACAGGATTCTGAAATAACAGAACTCTTTCAGTGGGAATCCTCTAGATACTGGTATGCTAGGATACTCTGGAATGACACTTCAAAGGGGCTTCTTGGCATCATTGGAAAATATGTAGGACCAGAAAATAGTGCTATTGGACCTATTACATTTCCTCTCATTATGAGCTGCGGCACAGTCATGTGTCCAGTTCCCCTGGCATGTCTGCAAATGCATGTGAGAGTTCATATACACATAAATGTTTGCATGTGCAAACTAGGGGCTTCTTTTAACTGAAGCCAATGCAGGTCATAAGAGCAGACTAATATTGGCATTTGCATCTGGGAGACAATCATGTAAACATTTATTCCAGCATGTTACAGAAAACTTATCCCTGTAGAGCCAAAGTAGTGTTCTCTGAAATCTGTGAAATGTGAAAAAATAGAAACAAGGCCCTATTGAAAGCTTTTCTGGTGCCAAGGAGAAAGGTCATCACAAAGGAAAAGCCCAACTTCCTAACTACTGCATGAACTTCCAAAGAATTTTCCAGTGTCACAGGAAGCACAGAACCTTTCTCATTCTGCAAATAAAATTCATTTGCTATGTGAAGCTACCTGTCTAGGGTCCTGCTGTTCTTCACAAAGATGATAGACTAAGGAAACATTCATCATGCCTGACAAAAAGTGTTACTCCATCAGGGCTTGCTAGATAGGTAAAAAGTAGTCAGAGCCCATGTGAACTGCAGTTCAGGGCTTCAGCCTCCAGAGAGGCCAATTGCTATTTGGTTCAATGGTAATTATTCAGAAGGCATGAGAAGGGCATCTCCAAGGTTTTGTCTTCCTGTAATGGTGCCTGGTTGAGCCATCAGATATCCACCAGGTGCTTTCTTAACTCTTATACTTCATTCTCAGTCCCTCCCCACTCTTTAATCTTCCTACTATAGCCACATTCATCCAGGAATTTTGTAGGGATGTGATTTGTATTTTTGATGAGTTCCAGCAATTCAGTGAACAGTGTGGATCTATTCCATAACTTCCACTGTGGGGATATGCTACTTGATCTGTGTAATCAAATGAAGAGTCTGATGTTCTGTCCCTGCACTGTAACCTTTTAGGACAAAACTTACTATGTGTTGGTAGGAAGGGGAATGTGTCCTTTCTTCTGCAAGCAATCTGTTCTCCTTAATGTGGGAGAATTTAAGCTTCAAGGGAACATGGCTATCACTTCCACAGCTGCTATAAACCAGGTGCTTCAATCAAATACATTTCTACTTGATCGGTATATCAAGCAAGGCGGGTTAAAAATAACCTAAAAATGACCTGGGATATGGTTCACTTGTTCAGTTGGGAGACCATGGAGATCGTGAGTTCTTGGTGTCAATCACATGTGCCAAGTATGATTCTGGCAGTCTGATGAGACACTAGCACTATTACCCAGGGTGTGATTCCTGTGTTTAGACACATCACAACTGGGGCTTTCAACTCTTGTGGCACACAACTGAAAAAAAAAAGCTATGTAGAACTGGTAGCCAGGAGTGTGACTTCCAGAGACCAGGTGATCAAGCAAGTGTGTGTGTGTGTGTGTGTGTGTGTGTGTGTGTGTGTGTGTGTATTCTCTCTTTATAATAGCAGCAGCAATAAATACAAAACATTAACTAAGACTTATATACTTATTTTACCAATCCTTATAATTGACTGGGTTGTTAGTTTTCAGAGGTGCTGAGAGGTTGGGACAGAGGAACCAACCTCTGTTGGGCCTTTTGGGCACCACAGCAAAGAGGAAACATAGTGTTATCTCAGATGGGCATAGAGACTCTTGGGGGGAAGATAAATAGCTGTTACCTCTACTCATGAGTAATGGAGACATCTAGTCAGAAGATGTTTACCATTTTCAAGGATGTGGTCTTCTGGCAAAGACATGGCCATTTGACAAAGTGTCCAACTAAAGAACTTCTGTGGAGGCGACTTCCAGACTAGAAGAAACAAATCTAGTTCGATAACCACCATGCTCATGACCCCAATCTGTAAGTGTGAGTGTCCCCTAGCTTGCTTCATGTGACCTGGACAGACAATGATGAATCTGCAGGTGAAATCAGGTGGCTTGCATCTGGATCCATGATCTAGCTGATGAGTTTTATTTTTCTCCACCTTGTTAATCTTTATTATCAAGGGTTTAAAGGGGACATTTTAAATTTCCACAAATCTCCAGCCTAGAAAATTGTCATGTCCTCAGGAAACCCTAGAGTATGAGAGCAGTCAGTGACCTTGGCCATTGTCCTCACTACTGTTCCTCCCCTAGGACTCTGTTACTACTTCAGAGATCAGTGAGGCAGCAAAAGAGAAGAGAGAGGTCTGGGTATATACATGCTATAAAGGGAGCTCCCTGACACAGCAGAGCTTTTGTGAGTGGGAGTTACTATCCAGTTGTATGTGTGTGGGAAGCATGACCCAGAGAAACCAAGGTATCTGTGAGGGACACACAATAAAAACTGACATGATAAGGCCATTATACCTAGTCCTGAGTTTTTTTCTGCACATGACCTCACAAAGCCTATAAAAACATTACATTTTAGGATAACTAAGTACAAGAAGGGTGGAGTTGGTGACTAGAGGTACAGAAAAGAATGAAGACTGACTTTGCTCGCAAATGAAAGGACTTCAGGTGAGTATCCTAAAACACGATACTCTGTAGAGTTACTTTGAGCTAAGCCTTGTCCAGCACCCCTGGCTTTAGTGGGCAACAGTCAGATTGAGATCTCTGTATTCCAGACATCTCTTTAAATAGGCCCCCGTGATCACTGAAGCAAAGTGCACAAAAACTCCTTGTAAGCGTCTGGTAATGTGACTCAAAATTGGACCCAACAGGATTATTAGAGCCATCCATCTTAATTACACTGAAATCACTGATGTGCGTTACATAATAACACAGCCTTTATGATTTCCCAGCACTGAGCCAGCCTGTCAGGGCTCTCTCATTCTCTAAGCAAACTGTTTTCCTCAGGACACATTCTTTATTCTCCCTGTCCATCCCTGGGTATAACTTTTTGCTGAGTTATTTATGGGGAGGGATGTGGAGAAATTTTCCTAGTGGGCCATTGACTAAGGGTTGGGTTTCATGGGATATGAGCTCTTCTGGTAGTAAAAATACCTTAAGCTGGTATTTTTCAGATTCTTTTAGTCATTGACATGATCCTGTAAGGGCCATACGAGTTTATTCATTTTGCAGATGAGGAAACAGAGCAGCTAAGTCATTTACTCAAAGCAGCACAGCTAAGAAATGACAACTTTAGAAAAAAATAGTTCTGTATAATGGCTGCAGCAGTCACCCTTAAGTCCTTCAACTTCATTTTCCCAGCTTCAATTCTGTGGTTTATGTAGTGATGAGAAGAAATTATTTTCTTATCTAAGGCAGCCATTCCCCTATAGCCTGAGAAAGCATGCACACATTAAATATATACCTACACATACCACCAATATATACACAAGAACACACACTCCAGCTCATGAGCCCTTCCATATCCAGTGCAAAACTGGGTGTTTCATTTAGAATATCATTAGACAAAGTAAGTCTAAATACTGAAAATAACTCAGCTGAACTGTGAGCTAGTGGGTGAGAAATGAGGCTTTGGAGACTCATCAAAAGTCTGCAGGAACTGAAGGAGGTTCAGGGATGGTTCAATGGGGGCTTTCCAAGTCTGGTACGAAGTCTAGGAATAATGTGTGATATGAGAGAGCCTCTCAAAGAGGTCTGAGATAACTGCAGTTCAAAGTAGAAGCCAAAGGTTGAATGTCAGGTGTAAAGAGAAAGAAAGATGGAAAGAATAGAAGAAAGATAACCTTAGGGTATGCAGACTATGGCTAGGGCCATGTCCAAATGCATCTACCCAAGGGGCCCTGACTCAGGTCTCTGAATCAAAAAGGATTCAATTTGGCTAACAAGAGTAAAGGGAGGCCAAGTAGAAATGGAAAAAGGGAGAGATCAATAAGAAGATGGGGAAGAGTGGGGCACTGCATGCAGAGGGCACTGTGGTTCTTGAGGTGAGAAAGTTTGAGGGAGAACTAAGGAAAGAGAAATCAGCAGAGTCTGGAATTTAGGCTAATCTACTGTATAAGGCAGGCCACCTAAAAGGGAACTGTGAACATGGGGTGGCAGGAGTCCTATACCCATTGTGCAGGCAAGGGCAGATGAGTTACCTTTCTTGTCAGAATCCTCTGGGCAGTACCCTTTGGGCAGAATCCTACTGAGGAGATGTGGGAAGATGCCTGCTTGATGTTTCATGTCATAACTCAATTCACAGCCACAATGGAAAGTTGCAAGGGGGAAGGAGAGGCTCTGTCACGGTTGGGCAGGATTGGGGACTGAAATGGTTAGAGAAAGGTGTCATGACCTATCCTGTGACATTAGGAGCAAAACTCTTTTTGGTGCTCACCCACTAGCAGTTGTTCAAGACACAGGGAAACATAATTTCTGGTTTGGTTAGAGGTTATTAAGTTTCTTTGGACCTGAACTTTCCCTTAATTCAGTAAAAAGAGTTATTGGATTGAAAGACCCTGGAAGCACTTTCTAGTAGGCTTTATAGATCAGGAAAAGCCATACTGGGAATCCTGGAGAACCATCCTCCAAACTTTCACCCCTCTCTCAAAAAATAACTATTGGAAATTCACTGGAAATAGTGAGAGTATAATTTGAGCTTCCATTCTAAGGTCCAGTCAGTTTCTTCCATGCTAATTCAGCTTTGAGGAAACTGTTCTATGAGTAGAAAATAATATGTGAAGCTTAGTCCTCGTCATAACCCAGAGGTGCTGCAAATAATGGAAGGTCTGGTTTAAGAGATTCCTCTAGCCCTCAACATAGTTCAGGAAAGCATAAAGGGTGGAGATAAAAACACCAGACTTAAGGACTGGGAAAGCTCAAGCCCCAAGCTAATCCTTAGATCAGGATTCCATGGGTCTGCTTCGCAGGGAGTACAGACTAGTTGCATGCTGGCAGCAGAATGCTCTCTACACAAAAACACTTGCTTTTGGTTGTGGGTCTTCATGGATTTAACAACTCTGGAACTTATGTCCCAAATTTCCACAAAAGGAATCTTCCTCAATAGAAGCTCATGTTAGCCATCTGGAGGTTAGTCTGAGCCTAGAGGCCCTCTAAAGAATAATCACTGCTCCTTCAGGCCCTTATTACTCCTTATTTTCAGCCCCTCCACAATTTAGAGATCATGGATGCATGAACAGAGGGTTCCCTAGAAAGTTAATATATATTAGGGCTCTTTAGATTAACATATATTCACTCTTTTTCTCTTCCTATAACTACTATGATGATTGTGTATTTATGAAAGCGGGCATACTCAAATCCATAGATCATTGCTAATTCCCAGTTTGAATGCAAAACTTGAGTCCAAAGGCTTCCTTAGTTCAGGGAAGACTGATAACATAGATCAGATGTCTTTAGATAGGAAAATTTTTCTTTCTGGAGGAGAAGCAGTATTATTCTCTTTAGGGCTTTGACTAGAGCAGGCCTACCCACACCATAAAGGACAATCTAATTTACCAAATATACTGATTTTATGTTTAGTTTCATCCAGAAACTCTAACACACAAACATCTAGAATAATGTCTGACAAGTATGTCAGGTATGTGTGAGCATGAGTGAAGTTATTGGATTAATGTCACCTATAACTTCACGATGGCTTAGCATTTGGGGTCTCTCTGTCAGATTAACACCAGTTGCTCACAGCTGTAATTTTCAGAAAGACTCCTCATAAGCTGTGCTAGAAATGTATTAAAATACATATAATTGTTACCTGGATGTAGATATGGTCCAATCATCTATAGCTGGTGTCAGTAGCACTAAGATAATAAATTGTGATTAGAGCTCTTCTTTGAGATCATACAGCCAATATCTGTGGGGTCTTTGAGGTCATTGTGACCTCTAGCATTGGGCACTGTACAATTTGCTATGTGGAGAGAGAATTGGTACTTCCTTTGATATTGTTTCACTCTAGTCTGGTTTAGTGTCCAGCACTCAGGCTTATGAGTGGTCAGGAAGGTGATAATAGCAGAATACTGGTCTCACAATGACTGCACTGATGGACTCCTAAAATCAAATCAAGTGGAAAAACTCCAGGCCTCTTCTTAATTACTTAGCAAGATTTAAAGTGATTTAAATGTAGCAACGGAAGCTGTTGGAACGAAATTGATGTCAAATTGGCAAAAGAAAGCACTAATTGGAAGCAGATTTCATCTGAATCTCCTGCTCATAGTCAGTTGTGCCATCTAGGGGAATGACATGTTGAGGAAAGCAGATGAGTTCTGGGGTTCTGAGAATGTGCTAGACTCCATAATTTGGTAAAGACTTCAGCTTCCCTACTGGGAGGGGCATAAATATATAAAAGCCACACGTTACTAATCCAAGGGTTCTATTGGGGAGCTCAGAATGCACATAGGAGGCACTTCTGTACAAGTCTATGTGCACAGAGCAACATTCTAACCTAGGTAACTTTATGAGTGACTGAGACCTAGTGATCGGGGCCATCTTTGTGCTGCATGTAGCTACCTCCAAACATTGCTCTCTATGCTAGTTGTTGTCTTTGCTTTCTCTTTGGGACTCCAGCACCTAGCATTTGTGCCTGGAAAAATATATATATATGAAACAGTATTTATTTATTGAGTTAGAAGGTTGAGTAGGTAACTAGGCAGGTAGATAAGTAGAAGGGGTCGATGAGTGGATGAATTCATGATTAAGTGATGAGTGCCGAATCAGAAGGTGGTGAGATGGATATTGATAAACGTGTAAGTAGATGTGTAACTAGGCAGGTAAATAAGTAGAAGGGGTCGATGAGTGGATAAATTCATGATTAAGTGGTGAGTGCCGAATCCGAAGGTGGTAAGATGGATATTGATAAACGTGTAAGTAGATGTGTGGACAGGTATGTGAGTTGATGAATGGGTATATAAATGTATAGTTAGATTATTGGATTGGGAGGGTGAATTGGTAACTATGAGATAGGTGAATGAGTGGTATGTGAAAGAGTATAGTAGAGGGAAGCTATATTTATGTGAATAGAGGGAACTTTGTGGTTTTCTCGTATGATGGAGAATCTTTATCCTATGTGACTGTTACAAGAATCTTTTTTATCCAAATATGTAAGACAGAGGTCAGATAGATTCTTATTTATGTGGCTTGGAGACACATAAATTTGGCCCAAATTTTATCTAATAATGATAAACTTACTTGCTGGTAGAATGGAAGTCCACACTCAGTTTCTTGGTGCCATTGAAGGACTGAGGCAATTTCAAGTGTGCAGATGAAGTGCTCCAAGAGAGATCAATAGCATGTCACTGTGAAAGACTTCAATGCCAGTTGAGGATGCAGGAGGAAATACAATCATAGAAGCAATGCATTTTAGACTCTGGTTTGTAGGATAGAGGGTATATCCTGAGCTTGTACCATTTTCTTTCAGGTTCAGAAAAAAATAGCACACTAAGCAGTGAGGACTGCTTATACCCTGGGTCTGACATTATGCTCTCAGCCTTGTGTGTTGATCTGATTTCTCCTGGGTCCTGAAAGGCTGTGTAGGGTCTTTGGAGTGTAAGGGTGATACATGGAAATCTGCCTTGATGAGTGGCCTCTTCTCCAATGCAATCCTTTATTGGTCTTGCTCATGAACGCTGGCTTCCATGTGGTACCCTTCTTTGTCCTTGTTCCCTAGGCAGACATTCTGAAGTGTGAGTGGATTCACACTGCAGGTGAGCTATCCGGGTATCTCTTAGAAAAAAGAGGCTATGGCCTGAGCAGCAGAAAGGAACAATTTTATCATTCAGGGTTCAGAATGGGTGGAGAATTTTAGTATTCAGATCCTGAGTTGACCAAAAAAAAGTATATATATATACTTAAATTATGACTTTGTTCCCTCTCATCTCTCTCTTTCTCTCTCTCTCTCTGTCTCTCTGTCTCTCTCTCTCTCTCTCTCTCTCTCTCTCTCTCTCTCTTTCATACTCTGATTCAAGTGTGGAATCTTGGGGGCATGTGGGAGAGATTAAAGCCTTTATGGTGAGACACTGGCTTACAACCATCTCTGCATGTCACAACATTCTGCACTCTGGACTCCAGTGTCCTCATCTGTAAAAATACAAATGGCGGGCCAGGCGGTGGCGCTGGAGATAAGGTGCCTGTGCTAACCTAGGAAGGACCGCGGTTCGATATCCCGGTTCCCCATATGGTCCCCCGTGCCTGCCAGGAGCGACTTCTGAGCGAATAGCCAGGAGTAACCCTTGAGCGTCACCGGGTGTGGCCCAAAAACCAAAAAAAAAAAAAAAAAAAAAAAAAAAAAAAAAAAAAAAAAAAAAAGAAATACAAATGGCAACATAGATCTAGATTTCTAGCATATCTAAGGTAATCTTATCTAATTGAGAAAAGAATTTGGCTCAATCTCACTCCAGTAACAGGAAGTTACTATTGTGCTTAATGCTAGTGGTTTTGAGGTATGGTGGACTTTTATTTTTCAACCTTGCCTAGATCACAAAGAACAAACTGTTTTCCAGTCACTCAGGGTCAGAGGGGGCAGAAGTGCCCCAGTGGGATGTCTGCTGATGTGTTTTTTATTTAGTTAATGGAAATTTTCTGGCAAATCTTAGTGTTTTTCAGAAGTGTCCTAGGTAGAGAACCTACCCAGGAGCCTTCATGAGATCTGGCAAGTCACTTTCAGCTTGCCTGCCCCATATTTTCACCCAATCTGGATTCCAGACAATGTTCTAGAAGAAGGGGGACAGTGTTCCTTCCTTCTCACAACCTCTTTTAGCACCTGCCATGCATCAGACACACAAAAGTGGCAGCTCACTGTACCAATCATTTGTTAACACTTCCTCTGTGCCAACCACAGTGTACTGCATTTTACAGATATTATCATCATGAATCTTAAACTCTATGACAGGCAGAATGTTCCTGCATTCAAATGAGCAGTCACAACCTGCGAGAAATGACATTCATTTCTGATTGTGTAGAGCTAAGAAGTGGGAGATCTGTATTGTTTTATTTGAAAATTTAAAAATGGTGATAAAATACACTTAGCATAAAATGCAGCAACTTTACCACTTAACTGTGCTTCTCATTGTCATGCATTCTTCCCCAGAACTTATTCATCTTCCCAAACTAAAGCACTGATCCTCTTGAACTCTTATATTCTCCATTCTCTCACCCTGCAACCACCTTTATGCTTTCTGTCTCTAGAAATGTGAGTTTAACTTTTTGGGTACCTCACATAAGTAGAGCTATTATTAGTCTTTTTGTGAATGACTTATTTCAACTCATTGCTGTCAAGGTTCCTTGGTTCATTCATATTGTAGCATGGGTGAAAATTTCCTTCATTTTTACTTTATATCAGAATAATATTACCTTCTATTTTTTACCTTTTTTCTATTATAACTATAACTATATAATGTATATCTATCTATCTATCTATCTATCTATCTATCTATCTATCTATCTATCTATCTATCTATCTATCTATTTCTTTTTGGCCACACCCGGTGATGCTCAGGGGTTACTCCTGGCTATGAACTCAGAAGTCACTCATGGCTTGGGGGACCATATGGGACGCTGTGGGATCGAACCGTGGTCCATCCTAGGTTAGCGCATGCCCAAGGCAGACACTTTAACGCTTGTGCTACCGCTCCGGCCCCACACTCTGTATATTTTTAATCCACTAAGTCTGCAGTTGGGTTCTTCTCTTTGGCTATTGTGAATAGTGTTGCTATGATCATCGGTTTACAAGCATATCTTCCATACCTTGATTTTAATTAGTTTGATATATATATTTACATATATATAGTGGAATTTAGAAATGTTGGCACATACATTCTAATTTTGATTTTGTGAGGTACCTTTCACAGTGACTGCACCATATTATATAACATAAGAAGTGCTCAAGGATTCCAAATTCAATAAATAACAAACACTTGTTTTCCTCTCTCATTCCCCCACAACTATCTTAACTTCCACAAACAAAATGCCTGCCATCTATATATTCCCTTAAAATGTTGATAAAAATTTACTCTTCTGTATAAGAACATAGAGAGATGAGTTGACTCAGTAATGGAATGATTGAATTATTTTTGCCACTATTTAATATATTGATGAAATTATTTTGTACAAATTTAATACAACATTTTGAAAAAATCCTCCCGTTGATTTCTGCCTCTGTGAAAAGAGTTCAAGTACATTTGCATGATTATCTATTTGTCTCCTTATGCGTGTTTTGCTAGTGCAGGAACCATGTTTATTATTTATCTTTGCTCCCTATAGCCTAATGCAGAATGAGGAATTTGCTGATGCTTAACAAACATTTCCTCCCTGGAGTGAAGATGGAAAGTAGTTATGTGTGTGAGTGGTGTGAATGTGACATTGTGATATAATAAAATACTATCTTTAACCCCATTTCTGGTAGAAGAGCTACTAGCATACTTGTAATTTTCTAAATGACAATGCAGAGGAGCATCTTTTTGTTATTCATGACGATGTCTTTCAATTTATCTGAGTTTATGCTAATCAGGTAACTCTTGATGGAGGTGAAGGAAATAGGGCCAGATGGTCAGAGGGTGGAACTTTTAACTCATCCTTCTTTCCTTGTCTTTTTTATTTTTAACTTTTTATTTAAAGACCCATGGTTTGCAAAGTTATTAATAGTTGAGTTTTAGGTATACTATAGTATTTCAACATCAATCTCACCACCAGTGTCAACTCCATCAGCAGTGCTTCCATATTCTGTCATCCCCAACCTTTGCCTGCCACTTTTCAGGCACATTACAAAGTTATGTGGTTGCAGCTTAGATAACATGTTTTCAGTATTGTTGAGTCTGTGATTTGAGTCAATGAAGCTATTCAATTCTTCCAACACCACCAATATAACTGAAGCCCTTACACCTATTTGTCCATTACTTTTCTTTCTCATCTTATTCCTTCACAACTTGATTTGTTTTCTTCTATGACTTCTCCTCCCTAAGCTCTAGGGTCAAGGATGATCTAGGTATACACCTTTACTGTATAACATTTCCTTACCCAGGTATATATATAATATATTATATAACATAATATAATATAGTATAATATATAATATACATATTCTATATACCACAGATAAGTGAAATAATCTGGTGTATGTCTTTCTTCTTCTGGCTTACTTCATTATTCAGCATAGTATCTTTCAATTCCAATCAGGATGCAGCAAATTGTTTGATTTCATTGTTTCTCACAGCAGCATAGTATATTGTGTATATGTAGCACATCTTTATAATCCATTCAACTGTTGTTAGATACCTAGGTTTATTTTATATCTTAGCTTTTCTACTAAGTGCAGTATTGAATAATGGTGTACAAATAGGTTCATTTGAATTATTTTTTTAAGTCCTGAGGGATAGATACTCAAAGTGGAAATCCTAGGGCAGGAGCAGTGGCGCAAGCAATAGGGCATTTGCCTTTCATGCGCGAACCTAGGACAGACCACAGTTTGATTCCTTAGAGTCCCATATGGTTCCCCCAAACCAGCAGAAATTTTTTTCTTTAGACTCTATTTTATAAATGAAATCATGTAAACAATGTAAATGAAATCATCTTATTAATATCTTCATTTATACAGTTTGATTTAAAAACATAATTCCAGTTGGGTTTCAGTCATATAAAGACTGCCCTCCTTCAGCAGTGCGACATTCCCCTCACCAATGCCTCAGATATCCCATCTCCCTACCTCCCCCGCCCCACAGTGTAGTTATTTCTCTAACTGCACTAACTACCTATGTGTTGTTCTATATAACTAACACTTTGTGGTGAGCTTTTTATCATGAACTGGACCTTCCAGCCCTCATCTCTATTGTCTCTGAGAATTATTACAAAAATGTCGTTTATTTTTCTTAAAACCCATAGATGAGTGATGTTATTCTGCATCTATCTCTCTCCCTCTGACTTATTTCACTCAGCATAATTGATTCTATGTACATCCACGTATAGGAAAATTTCATGACTTCATTTCTCCTGATGGCTGCATAATATTCCATTGTGTATATGTACCACAGTTTCTTTAGCCATTGGTAAAGGGCATCTTGGTTATTTCTAGAGTCTGGCTATTGTAAATAGTGTTGCAATGAATATAGATGTGAGGAAGGGGTTTTGAATTGTATTTTTGTGTTCCTAGGGTATATCCCTAATAGTGGTATAGCTGGATCATATGGAGCTCAATTTCCAGTTTTTGAAGGAATCTCCATGTTGTTTTCCATAAAGGCTGGACTAGATGGCATGCCCACCAGCAGTGAATGAGAGTGCCTTTCTCTCCACATCCCCACCAGCACCGATTATTCTTGTTCTTTGTGATATGTGCCAGTCTCTGTGGTGTGAGATGGTACCTCATTGTTGTTTTGATTTGCATCTCCCTGATGATTAGGGATGTGGAGCATTTTTCTGTGTCTTTTGGCTATTTGTATTTCTTCTTTGTCAAAGTGTCTGTTCATTTTTTCTCCCCACTTTTGATGGGATTAGATGTTTTCTTCTTGTAAAGTTCTGTCAGTGCCTTGTATATTTTGGATAATAGCCCCTTATCTGATGGGTATTGGGTGAATAATTTCTCCCATTCAGTGGGTGGCTCTTGTATCCTAGGCACTATCTCCTTTGAGGTGCAGAAGCTTCTCATCTTAATATATTCCCATCTGTTTATTTCTGCTTCTACTTGTTTGGAGAGTACTGTTTCCTTCTTAAAGATGCCTTTAGTCTCAATGTCATGCAGTGTTTTACCTATGTGTTGTTGTATAAACCTTATGGTTTCAGGTCTGAAATCAAGGTCTTTAATCCATTTGAATTTTTCCTTTGTACATGGTGTTAGCTGGGGGTCTGAGTTCTCTCTCTCTCTCTTTTTTTTATTGCAAGTGGCTAACTAGTTGTGTCAACACCATTTGTTGAAGAGGCTTTTCTTGCTCCATTTAGAATTTCTTGCTTCTTTATCAAAAATTAGATAATTGTGTGTCTGGGGGGCATTCTCTGAGTACTCAAGCCTATTCCACTGAGTTGAGGATCTGTCTTTATTCCAATACCATGCTGTTTTGATAACTATTGCTTTGTAATACAGTTTAAACTTGGGGAAAGTGATGCCTCCTGTGTTCTTTTTCCCAAGGATTGCTTTAGCTATTTGTGGGTGTTTATTGTTCCAAATGAATTTCAGAAGTGTTTGATCCACATCTTAGAAGAATTTTCTAGGTATCTTTAGAGGGATCACATTAAATCTGTACAATGCTTTGGGGAGTATTGCCATTTTAATGATGTTAATCCTGCCAATCCATGAGCAGGGTATGTGTTTCCATTTCTGCTTGTCTTCTCTTATATTTTTAATCAGGGTTTCGTAGGTTTTTTTTCTTTAGTCAAGTTGACTCCAAGATATTTGAGTTTGTGTGACACTAATGTGAATGGGGTTGTTTTCTTAATTCCCATCTGTTTCTTCTATATCATTATTGACATAGAAGAAAAAGCCATTGATTTTTGTGTGTTCATTTTGTAGTGCCAGCAGCGATTTCTGAGCCAGGAGTAACCCTTTAGCATCATCGGCTGTGGCTTAAAACCAAACATAAATAAATAAATAAATAAATAAATAAACCAAAGCAAAACCCCACAAAGTGGAAATCCTGTTTCATATAGCAGCTCAATTCTAAGTTTACTAAGGACTTTCATACTGTTTTCCACCAGGGTTAAGCCAGACAACATCCCCTCCAGCAGTGGATAAGAGTTCCTTTTTCATCACATGCATTCCAGCACATATTGTTTCTATGATTTTTGAATTATGTTATTCTAACTGGTGTGAGATGATTTTTTATTTTCTTAATTTGGATTTTCCTAATGATAAGTGATGCTGAGCACTCTTTTATGTGCCTGCCTTTTGGCAGTCTAGTTGTCTTCCTCTAGAAGTGTCTGTTTATTTTCTCTCCCCATTTTTGGATTCCATTCAGCTCCTCTGACAGTTTATAGGGGAGTTAAGTATATTGACATTGATAGAGATGAACACAATTTAGGGCCACATTACAGTGCATGTATTATCTAGCTTTTTCACAAGTAATTTTTATAGACAACTTTCAGTAATTCTTTTTTAAAAATATTTAAAGAAAATGCATACATAGTTGACATATTTTATTATAATACATTTATTTCCAGATAGGTGAAAGAAAATTTATTGAAAAATAGGAAGAAAATAAAAAAATGTAAAGGAATATAAGAAATAAAATTTAAAAAGAAAAAGTACAGAAACAGGCACATTTGTGAAAATTATTGTACCTCCAATGAAGACATTTATACAGTAGAAGAATGTTTAGTAAGCTTTTACTGTTAGCTATCTATTCTGTTACTTGGTGTGTTCCTATAGAGATGACAACATTAAACAAATGAAGTTGTCCAGAGATTAAAAGCACTATTACAGATACTCAGACTTAGGCCCATGTACTCAGCTGCCAGGCACATGGGGAAGGTGCGCACATATGTTCCCAAAAGTCTTGGTGACATTAACCCCAAAACTGGTGTGCTGAAGTTTGATCAGATTAGTGTCCCTGAACGAGATTGTAAAGGGTCAGTAAAAACCCTTTTATTGATGACCTGATAAGTAAAATGGTGATTGTGGGAGAGCAGGCATGGCTTCGGCTATGCAGGAGTTTGGCCTGCTCTCTCCTCCTGAGATAGCCAGCTTTCTGTTGTATGGACTGGAGTATCCATAGTCTTACATGGCTCAGTTTATATCTTATTTGAGAAAAGAGTAAGTTTATGTAACTGGCCCACTTTGAATATGGCCTTTCAGAAATTATTGAAGGATTAGTTTAGTTATCACAAATGCTGCCAGTTCTTGTTTGTCAAAACACTTTCTTATCCCCTCTAAAGTTTAAATGATAGCTTTGCAGGATAATGGACTCTAGACAAAAAGTATTTTTTTTATTACTTTGAATATATCAGTCCACTCTTCTCTGGCTTGTAGGATATGTTCTGGAATATCTGTTTTGATTCTTATGTTGTTTCTACTATATTTGACTTCTATAAAATCTCTTGCTGCTTTAAGTAGTCTGTCTTTATCTTCTGATTTTATCATTCTGATTGCTATGTGTCTTGGTATTATTTTGTTTGTGTCTTTTGTTTGGTATTCTTTGGGTCTCTTGAATCTGGGCAGCTTTCTTTTTTTAGACATTAGAAAAGTTCTTCGTAATTATTTCTTCCTTCAGCTATTCTTCCCCTTTCCCCTCCTCCTAGTATTCCTGTGATTCAAAGATCATTCCTCTTACCTATTACCTATCACAATTCTTACATTCTCTTCCATTCATTTATCTCCCTTTTCTTTTGTTACTTTATTATTGTTGATGGCTAGTATTTTGTCTCCAAAATTACTGTTATAGTCCTTTACATAGTGAATTTTGTGCTGTCTTGCTACAGTATTTCTTTTTTTTTTTTGGTTTTTGGGTCACACCCGGCAGTGCTCAGGGGTTACTCCTGGCTCCATGCTCAGAAATTACTCCTGGCAGGCATGGGGGACCATATGGGACACCAGGATTCGAACCGATGACCTTTTGCATGAAACACACGCCTTACCTCCATGCTATCTTCTGGGCCCTGCTACTGTATTTTTAAACTTTGTCTATTCCATTTGCATGGACTCTTTGATACTCTGGATCAGTTCATCTTTCAGTTGGTTTAATTATTCTTCTAATGATTGTTTTATTTCCATGGCCATTGCATGGAGCATTGATTTAAATTCTTCATCAATGAGGCTTGAAGCTTTATTTGAACTCATTGATTTGCTGGGGCTAATGTCCCTGTCTGTCAGAGACTGTGTTTCTTCGTTGTTCTTGAAGATTTGTGGTATTGTGATTGAAGCTTCAGATTCATAATTGTCTGAGATCTAAACTGTTTCTTTATAATTAGCAAATGATTAATTACTATAATCTGTTAATCTAATAATCTCTGTGCCCTAATAGACTATTTACAGGTAAGTAACCAATAATCCAATTTGCATAGTGTAATTATAAAGGTATTTGAGGCAAAATATCAAAATAAAAAATATTTAGAAAGTGAGATTAGAGAGTCAGATCTCTTGATACACCTATATAACAAAAGAGGTCAGCATCAGCATTATGGGTCACTGTAGCATGTCTTGGATTCACGAGGCAGGCATGGGAATGTCCTATTGTAGGAGACACTGGGTGAGTGACGCACCCCATCTTTGAAAAAGTGAGGGAATCAAAAGATCAAAAGCAAGTTAGTTACAGTGGCCAATAATTTAATCAATGATGTCTCTTAGCTCCCATAAAAAATCATAAACTATGTAGTTTAGAAATTTTGGAGCTATGAAGATATTAGGATAATAGAGCAACCTAAATTTCTAAATGCTATCAATGTATGTTTCTTTTTTATCATATCAGTCATTGTTAGTGCTTAAAATTCATTATCACTATTTTCCCAGAATAATGCACCCGAACTTTTAAAATTTAAGTCAAATATAACTGAAACAGAGATTGTTCCCATCCCTGACTGGGAATTAATTGGCTGTATGGCAGTGGAACTGAACCATGGACAGGAAAATGGGAGAATATGTGGTCAGCAGCTTTTAGGACACTATAAAATCTGTGTAATCAGGTCCTGCGACATTGATTAATGACCATCTAAGCACTAACATGTCCACCAGCTAATCAGAAACATCTCAAATCTAACTTTAAAGACCTTTCCCAGAAATAGTGAATCGACTTGGATTTGAGGTCTGTGTTTTCCTTTTCTAATACTTGATATAGTAAAAAAATCCTTTTTTTTTCCTAAAAAAAAATTAAGTGTTCTGTGACTGGTTTTAGGACACAAGGTGCCAGAGATTCGGTGTTAAGTATATTAATAAGGCAGAAAGGTCTCATAATTTATAGGGGAGAAATTTGTACTTAGGACACTTGGATATCTTGTTTTAAGTGCTTGTTCATCTGAATGTTTATTTGTACTCTGGATAATGAAAAAATAATTAACAATAAAGTTCTCTGAATTCTGTGAGCTGTTATAGAATATTTTGGAATGAACGAGGCAATTGTAGAAACCTCCAGTCAGTAGTTAATAAGACAGAAGTGTGGGTAACATTCTCAACTTGTGATTGGCCTCTAAAGTGAGGGACATCTTGTGAAACTGAAGCCTTAACATTTCCCGGTCTTTGCACATTCTGGCTAACGAGAGTCAAAATTGAGTTTAAATGTGGAATACCTATCTAAAAACCAGAGGGAACTGGAGAACTAAATGGAGTATAACATTTACACATTTGGTGCTAAGAATGTATAAGTAGAGGAGCATTCTATATTAGAATTACAGAATTATGTGTGTTATAAGAATATGTGTGTCTGTGAGAGTTGTAAAATTATATGTCTATGTGTGGGTTGTGGGAATGTGTCTGTGATGTGTTTGACTAGATTATATGATATCAGTAAGCAATCTCTTGTCTTTTAGTGGAGTTTTTACACAAAACTTCAATGCTGTTTATAATGAATGTGATTGAGTCAAGGTCTCCTGTTATCCAGAAACCCAGACTAACAAATTTCCCATCTTCAAGTGATCTTTGTCATAACTGAGACAGATAAAGATAAGTATAGTAAATCTTCTTTAATATTTTTGCAAGCAAATAACACATTGTTTTATCTCACTTTTTACTGTTCAGAGAAAGCCATGCCTTCACAATGTTTCTTCAGTCCTACATTTTCTCCTTTGAATAAGGAGCCTACTCACTCCTATTATTGCCTAATGTTGTAAATTTCCAGGGTCCAAGATAGGTAACTGCAACTACCTGTAGGCTTAGAGATGTGTGATGTTTGAGAAAACAGATGTACTGATCAGCAGCTGCTATTTTCTATATCTCTGTAGCAGCCAACCTAAAATTAATTTTCTACTTTTACTTAATCAGAATGGTGCTTTCTACTTTTTTTCTAAGAAAAATTATCCCAGAGGAGCTCCTTGTCACTATTAGTGGCTTTGTAGATAGAAACATTGGTCCCTTTAGTGTTCCTCTTGGGTGATGCTCCAGCTAGAATGACCCAAGAGACATGGGTCATCCAGAACAATGACATCTTCTCCTCCTCCTAGCAGACACAAAACTAAAATGCTCTTGACCAAGAGGGTGAGAAGAGAAGCTATTAATTCTGTAGAATCAGGGAACCAGGTCGGACCTCTCATTAAAAAGTTCAAAATTCCATTTTATTTCCATTTTGATGAGATTTTTATTAGTAAGAAGAAATGAAGTTGAATCCCATGAGTGTAATGAACCTAGTAAGATCGCAGATACAGGATTGAATCCAACCAGCCATGAGAAGTTTAGTAAATTAATTAAATTTAAGAAAATGATTTCTTTTTGCCATGGGATTAAAACTTCTAAATGTCTTTAAAAAGCAGTGGTAATTCTTATACATGGGAAATTATAAAGATCAATGATACCTGCAATCCCTCTAGTTCTTTCTGGTGTGTTTCTTTTTTTTTGAAATTTATATGATAGATAATGGTGGCGGAGGAGTTCCTCTAAAATTCTTACACTTGATCAGATTTCTGAACTGTCTGTTTTTAAATCCACAGATGATGGGCAACATGAGCCCCTCAGTAAGAGTTAGGAACATATGATCTGAATGATTCTGGTTTGGAGATAGTTTAGAAGAAAAGCCAAATTGGGATCCAGGGACCAAAGAAGACTGCTCTCAGCCACACTGAATAAAAAAGCTCATCTTGATTGGAAAGAAATTTGCTCAGAATATGTATGTTAGCAAGCAATTCCTGTGATGCAGGAGGCCATGTGAAGTCCTAGTGTAATTTCTGTGCTTCCTTCACATAACCCATACATTTTTTGGTATGGTTGTGCATAGAACGAGAAGGTTGTAATTATGGCAAGTGACAGGCTGAGTAAGTACTCACTCTATGCTTGGCACAGTACTATACATCTCTCAGGTAATTCAATCAACAACCAACCTGTGATCTAAACAAGACCTTATTCTCACATTTCAAAAAAAAATTCATCTCAAAAAAATTCATCTTTTTGATGTGTCTCAATTTAAGTCCATGACTACTATTCTCAAGTGAAAGCTTAAGTATGAACAACAATCAGCAGAAACTGTTGCTGTAAAAGGTCAAATGGCAAATACTTGAGGCTTTGATCATCTGTAGGTCTTTTAAATTTTTTTAAACATACTATTGTCATGTGGAAGCAGCCAAAAAACAAAAGCTCAAGGAATTAGGGAGTCTTTATTCTAATAATTAAAAATTTAATTTTAAAGTTTAAAATTTTAAATTTAAAGTTCATATGCATTCTTATCTTTATTTAAATATCGTGGTTACAAGGTTGTTCATAACACAGTTTTTTTTTCCACAGATAAAGTTGTTTATGATTGAGTTACAGACATACAATGTACAACAACCTTCATCAGTGCATATTTCCTGGCACTGATGCCCCCAGTTTACCTCTCACCCTCCCCAATGCCCTCTTCCTTTCTTGTTTCTGGGACATACATTTTTCTTCTTTCTCTCATTTTCTCTCTCTTTCTATCTTCCTTATTTTAGACACTTTGATTAGCAATGAAATGCACATTTCCCACCACCAATGTCCCAACTTTTCCTCCCACCCAACCTTCTCCACCTGCCCCTAGGGCAGGCATTTTTACTACTCTCTCTCTCTCTCTTTCTCTCTCTCTCTCTCTCTCTCTCTCACACACACACACACACACACACACACACACA
>PVKC010005579.1:5819-32987 GCA_004027635.1 Crocidura indochinensis | reverse complement strand
CTTTCTTTCTTTCTTTCTTTCTTTCTTTCTTTCTTTCTTTCTTTCTTTCTTTCTTTCTTTCTTTCTTTCTTTCTTTCTTTCTTTCTTTCTTTCTTTCTTTCTTTCTTTCTTTCTTTCTTCTTTCTTTCTTTCTTTTTTCTCTCTTTCTTTTTTTGGTAGTTGTTACCAAATTTTTTTCTCCCTTTTTTCTTATCCTTTTTATCTCCAATGATGGTGGAACAGATGCTCAATCTACAACAAGCTGTAAAGTGGAAACCAGTTGCAATAGCCTTCTGGGGGGTAATGGAGGGAGCTATGGGATACATGCTGGGAACAGGGGTGGAGGGAGGACAGCAGTGCTGGTGGGAATGCCCCTCTTTCATTGTCACTATGAACCATAAATGATGCAGTGAAAGGTTTGTAATGCACTTTGGTCACAATAAAAATTAAAAAAATGCATACACCATGATAAAGAAAAATTCCCACAAGCATGTAAGAATTATTTAGCATACTTAAATTAATTAATGATAAAATTAATATAATATAAAATATAGTATTAATAAAATCAATATAGTAACTCACATCAATAAAAAGAAAAGATAAATATATTATATCATTATATTTATCAATGCAGAAAAACATTTGACTAAAAACAATATCCATTAATAAAAACCCTCAACAAAATAAGATTGGAAGTAATTTTTTTCAAGCTAATATTGGCCACCTATAACAAACACATGGTTAATGTCATCTCTTATGCTGGGAGCCTGAAAGTCTTTCCTCTGAAAAAAAGGCACAGGCAAGGATAGCTACTGTTTCCACTTCTATTCAATATAGCGTTAGAAGTCTTAGCTAAAGCAATAAGACAAGATAAAAAAATCAACAGATTCAAATTTTAAAATAAGTAAAACTATTACTAAATGACATGATTGTTAACATAGAATGCACTAAAGAGGCCACAATTAGGCTTATAAGAACAACAAACCAGAAAAAAAAGGCAGAAAAAAATCAGTACAAAGTCAAAATACCATAATCTATTACATTCCTATATGCAAACAGTGAAGTAGAAAAGGAAATATTTATGTAGTTCAAAATAATGTCCAAAAACTTCAACTATTTATGAATCAACTTAACAATGTAAGTGAGGAATTTATACCTTGAAAAGTGCAAGTTACTTAAGAAAGATAGCAGATGATCTTAGGGCATGAAAGAATAGTGCATGTTTATTGATTGGAGGAAGCAAAATTGGGATATTGTGCTGAATCAATATAATATTTGGGTAGGTTGATCATCTTGACAATAATGCTCTGCCTAAGCTTTTAACTCTGAGAATTCTTGAGCCACCCAATAGAAAGCAAAAAATCCAATTTTGCATCTCTATCTGCCTATCCCAACAGGCTACTAAGAGGTAAGACTATTTAGGACACAAATCGTCTAGTCTTACCATGCATACCAGGATGCCACTAACAATTAGAAAACTATCTGTAAAGGTGATATTTCAAAGTGAACACATCTGCCCTGACCTTGATGGTAGTATAAATAGTTTACAGTTATATGATATATTTATAGTTAGATGGTATATTTTCTAGGCTACATTTTTTGTATATTGTAATGAATAAATTGGTTATGATACATGTGACTTAATAATTTATTAACATGACATAAAATATTTGACTAATATTGGAATATTCAATATGCCATAATTAATATTTAAACATGTAAACAATCCTATGATGATAAAAGGTAACTTTTTTAATAAATAATATCTTTATTTGAGCACTATGGTTACAAACATTATTGTAGATGGTTTCAGTCATAAAAAGAACATCCCCCTTCACCAGTGCAACATTTCCATAACTAATGCCTCCTTCTCCCTCTTCCCCCACCCCCTGCCTATATTCAAGACAGACGTTCTACCTCTCTCATTCATTAACATTGTCATGATAGTTGTTAGTGTAGTTATTTCTCTAACTGCCTTAATCACTCTTTGTGGGGAGCTGCAAAGTAACTACATAGAAAAGAAGGTAAATAGTGTTTAAATTACTGAAAAATAAAAAGAAGCAGCTTTTAATAATTTAGCTACATCTAGCTATTACTAGTGTTTGATTCAATCTTTGACATTATGCATATAAAGAGGAAGAAACCTCTTCCATTCAAAAGTGGGATAATTGAAATTTTTTAAGGCACAAAAGCAAGAAATTTAATTGCATTCCTTTGTCTCTAGACAAAATAAACTCTAAAAGTAGATATTAAAAATTCAATATTCATCAGTAAATCTCTAAAGAAAATCGTTGCAAAAGTATAGAGCGGGATAAAATGTATTGGCTGTAATTTTGGCATTGTTTTTTGATCTTTAAAGAAGCTTATTCTTTTGGGTACATAAAAAATGATTGAAGAGGCTAATAAGAACTGTTCAGATATCTCTTCAGAGACTCTGTCTACCAAAAGCAATTCATTTTCTTTCAGCATACAGAGCTGGGGCACCCCATCCTGAGTCCCTTGCAATCTGGTATCTGAATCCATCGAACTGTGTTCATAACAGTGAGGATAGAATTATTCCTAGATGAAAGCCATACAATTTCTTAAACACTCTCCATGTGCTTTTAACTTCTTTGTATGTTCTGGGTCCGCGATGACTCCAGTAACTGATCATAGAAAGGCCAACATCGACTTCTATCCCTTTAAGGCCCTCCGAAAGAAGATTCTCCTTCAATCCTTGTTTGACAGCAACAAAATAACAAAAAATAACAATAGCAACAACAAAACCCAGCTTTCTTTGTGCTCTTGGATTTTGAAATATTGACAACAGAAACTTATAATACCCTGAATCATGCATAACTTTTGAGATGGCCTCCTAGTAATTTAGTCCAAATCTGTTAAATAATGACAGAAGGCAGTTTCATGAGAGGTGAAAAAAGCATATGCAGTGCAGCACATTATCACCAGGAGGAGCAGTATCGAGCTGCGACAAAGACTACCTGTCTGGGTATAATTTTTATTTTGTTTTGTTTTGTTTTTAGATCAGTTTTTTGTTTGTTTGTTTTTGGGTGGTAGTGGTAGGGGCTACTCCTGACTCTATGCTCAGAAATCTCTCCTTGCAGTGTCGGGGGGGCCATATAAGATGCCGGGTTTCTGACCACCGTCCTTCTGCATCAAAGGCAAACAACCTACTGCTGTGCTATCTCTCAGGCCCCAACAGTACTATTCTTTATTTTTACTTGTTCTGGTGGTATTGGAAGGATTTCTGTGTTACTCGGTCAAAAGGGTTTGTGAATCACTGTGACCTAGGTTCTGTATTGCTGAGGATTCTTATGTCCACATCAGAGTTTCTTATGGGCTTCCAAGACCAAACCTGGTCAACCATGTGGTACCATGAATTAAACCAGTGTGGGCCACATACAACGCATGCACTTAATCCCTTTATTCTCTCTTTGCCTCTCTGTCTCTGTCTTTTTCTCTTTCTCTGAAGTAGTAGATATTTTTAATGGGAATCACTAAAATCTCTACCCCATTAAAGCACAACTATAGCAGAACCTCTCCGACCAGAATATAGTTTAAAAATATATAGTTTAAATGTTTATATGTTTATATATTCTTTTATTTATTTTCAATGTAGTTACAAAAGATGTTCCTAATTTCCTCTATACCTATCTTCCTCTGACTCACATTTCTTGAAAACCTTTCATGATGTCTCTAAAAACAGTTGAAGATCTTATGAGTTTTATTCATATCCTTTTTCCAACTTTCTTCCACTCTGCATGCTCTTTGCTGTCCCCACAGAGAGCACAAGGTATGGTCATAAGGGAACCATAAACTTTCTCCATAGAATCCAAGTGGGTTTTGCAGGACTAATCTCATTAGTCATTGCATAGCTGAATTGGTTGGTTGTTTTCTAAATAAGCAAGATTAATTATCAGCTTTCATTTACAAAGCATGGAGCCAACCACACGAAAGAACAGCTAAAGGATATGGCAAGTATATGAAGGTGAAAGAGGAGATGAGAGGAGGGGAGAAGAGGGGAAGAAAAGGGAAGGGAGAGGAGGGAGGGGAGAATAAGGGAGGAGAAGGGAGAAGAGAGAAAGGGAGGGGAAGGGGAATGGGAGGGAAGGGGACAGGAAGGAAGGGACAGGAGGGAAGAGGAGGGGAGGGGAGGAGAGGTGATTGGAGGGGAGGGATAGAAGGGGAGAGGACGGAATGGTAGGGGATGGGAGGGGAGAGTAGGGGGTAGGGGACAGGAGAAGAGATAAGAGGAGGAGTCAGAATGAGGGGAGCAGAGGGGAAGGGAGAGGAGAGGAGGGATGGAGAGACAGGAGGGGAGGGGAGGAGAGAGGAGAGATTACAGTATTGTATCTTAGTCTTTCATGGACCTTATGCTTCCCACTCATACGATGCCAACCATCTTCACTCATTTTTTAAAAATATTCTTTATTTAAGCACTATCACAACCATGTATGTGATTGGGTTTCAATCATAAAATGCATATCCTCTTTCATCATGACTTTCCCACCACCACTGTTCCTCAATTTCCTAACAGCACCCCCTGCATGTATTCAAGATAGGCATTGTGTTTATCTCTATAGTTGTCATGATAGCTGTTACTGTAGTTATTTCTGTAACTGCACTTACACTCTTTGTGATAAGCTTGTTATCATTGGCTGATCTTTCCAGCCCTCATCTTTATTGTCTCTGGGTGTTATTATTCCCTCTAATTTATTTCAGTCAACATAATAGTTTCCAAATCCATCCATTCATGTATAGGCAAACTTTGTGACTTAATTTCTTCTAACTGCTGTGAAGTATATTACTGTATAAATGTACCACAATTTATTTAACAATCCATTTGTTGCTGGGCATCTGGGTTGTTTCCATATTTTGGCTATTGTAAATAGCATTTGCTAGAGGAGTGCAGAGGGCATTATTATATTGTGTTTTTATGATCCTGGATTATATGCCTAGGAGTGGTGTTGCTAGATCATATGTGAACTCAATGTATAGTTTTTTAAAGAAATATTCATATTATTTTCTAAAAAGGCTTGACTAAATGGCATTCCCACTAGCAGTAATTTAAAGTTCCTCTCTCTCCACATCCTTGCCAGCAATGGTTGTTCTTATTCTTTGTGATGTGTGCCTGTCTCTGTTGTGCAAGATGATATCTCATTGTTGTTTTGATGCTGTTTGTTGATGATTAGTGATGTGGAGCATTTTTTTCATGTGCCTTTTGACCTTTAGTAATTTTTTGAGGAAGTGTCTGTTCATTTCTTTTCTGCATTCTATTAATAAAATATTTAAGCACCATAATTACAAACATGATTGTAGTTTGATTTCAGTCATAAACAGAACACCGCCCTTCACCAATTCAACCTTCACACCTTGAATGCCCCTCGCCCTCCTTCCCTACCCCTGCCTGTATTCCAGACAGGCATTCTACTTCACTTACTCATTAACATCGTCATGCTAGTTGTTAGTATAGTTATTTCCTAACAGCATTCACCATTCTTTGTAGTGAGCTTCATATTGTAAGACAGTCCTTCTGGCCTTTAAACTCTTATGTCTCTCCCTTATTACAAAAATGTCATTAATTTAAAAAAACATAGATGAGTGAGAATATTCTGTGTCTATCTCTCTCCCTCTGACTTATTTCACTCAGCATAATAGATTCCATGTACATCCATGTATAGGAAAATTTGAAGACTTCATCTCTTCTGATGACTGTATAATAGTCCATTGTGTATATGTACCAAAGTTTCTTAGTTTAGTCATTCATCTGTTGAAAGGCATCTTGGTTGTTTACAGTGTCTGGCTATTGTAAATAGCGCTGCAAAGAATATAGGTCTGAAGATGGGATTTTTGAATTGTATTTTAGTGTTCCTAGGGTATATCCTTAGGAAAGGTATAACTGGATCAAATGGGAGTTCAATTTCCAGTTTTTTGAGGAATCTCCATATTGTTTTTCATAAAGGCTGGTTGAGACGGCATTCCCACCAGCAGTGAATAAGAGTTCCTTTCTCTCCACTTCCCCGCCAGCTCTGCTTGTTCTTGTTCTTTGTGATGTGCGCCAATCTCTGTGGCGTGAGAGGGTACCTCATAGTTGTTTTGATTTTCATATACCTGATGAATAGTGATGTGGAGCATTTTTTCTATGTCTTTTGGCCATTTTTATTTTTTCTTTGAGGAAGTATCAGTTCATTTCTTCTCATTTTTGATGGGGTTATATATTTTTTTCTTGTAAAGCTTTGTCAGTGCCTTGTATATTTTAGATATTAGCCCCTTATCTGATGGGTATTGGTATTGGGTCAATAATTTCTCCCATTCAGTGAATTGCTCTTGTATTCTGGGCACTATTTCCTTTGAGGTGCGGAAGCTTCTCACCTTAATATACTCCCATCTGTTTATCTCTCCTTTCATGTTTTTGGAGAGTTCTGTTTTCTCCTTAATGATGCCTTTAGTCTCAATGTCATGGAATGTTTTACCTAAGTGTTGTTTTATATACATTATGTTTTCAGGCCTGATATCAAGGTCTTTAATCCATTTGGATTTTATCTTTGTGCATGGTATCAGCTGGACATATGAGTTTGCTTTTTTGCAAGTGGCTAACCAGTTGTGTTAACACCACTTGTTGAAGAGGCTTTCCTTGTTCCACTTTGAATTTCTTGCCCTCTTATCAAAAATTAATTGATTGTATGTCTGAGGAACATTCTCTGAATGTTAATACTGAATACTCAAGTCCACTGATCTGAGAATCTGTTTTTATTCCAATACCATGATGTTTCATTTTCAGTTAAATAGAGTTAGATTTTTGGGTGATTTTGTTGTTGTTAGTTTTGTCAGTACCTTATATATCTTAGATATTAGTCACTAATCTGATGGGTGTTGTATGAATAGTTTTCCCATTCTGTGGGTGACCTTTTAACCCTAATCATTGTTTACTTTAAAGTGCAGAAGCTTCTCAGTTTAATGTAATCCCATTTGTTTATCTTTGCTCCAATTGTTTGAACAATGGTATTTTCTCCTTGAAGATGCCTTTAGTTTCAATGTCAATATCAATGTCAATCATCACTCTTAAATGCATCTAAATCTTTTTTATCCTTTCAGATATTCACAATAACATACCTCTATTCACTCTTCAGATCTTAACTCTTACAAACCATTTCCTTTCATAATACTCATAAGACCTCCCTCTTTCCTTTTAAACTTCAGCCTTTCTCAACTTATAACACTCTCTTTAAGTCCGCATCCATGAATTGAAGGTGGGCAGGTAGATTACTAAAGCACAAACAAAACCAATTGTATAAAACCATTTGAGATATAAAATTTCTGTCAGAAGGCAAGGATGCAGTAGTTTCTCCATTTCTGTCCTCAAACTTTTCTTCTCTCCCAGATGTTATTATTTCAAGTTTACACATACTTGTTTCGAACTACTTAAACTCTATCTCTTCATTTAGTACCATGAGTCGGTAGCTTATTTGTAATTCACTGAGAAAAATAAACAACTCTTATAGTTTCATATTATGAAGAGTGTTATAAGTCCTGCAATATTTTATTATGCACTTACATATCAGTTATTAATAACTAGTACTTTACCATTTCCAGACCCCCCCAATCTTCTAAATAAGGCAGATTATGTTGATCTCAATTCGGATTTAGTAAAACATTACAGTTATCTTTATGTTGTTTTTATGTTATGGTTGGGTTGGTTGTTTCATTTGGTTTGGGGATCATGTGTTCTCAGGCCTTAGCAATGCTCAGGGCTTACTCCTACATCTGTGCTCATATCTCTCCTTACTGGGCTCAGATAACTACATGAGATAATAAGGATTGAAATTGAGTTAGCCACAACTGAGACAAGAACTTACCCACTGTACTCTCTTCCAACCCCTACAGTTACTTCTCTATTAATATAAATAATAGTTCCTATAGTAAGGCCAGCTCAAATTAAAACCACCAGTTTTTTTTTGTTAAACGAACCTCAGTAAATACTAAGAATAGATTATTTTACAAACACTATCAAGCACAATAGTATATCACTTTGTAATTTTGCTTAATTAGCTATGTTTTGTGTAGAAAGCTGTTTAATGTTGGCAAATATTCATGTTTAATAGTCTGTAAAACTTATGAAATTAGCTTCCAAATTTACTAAATTATTTTTGACTAATTTTCAAAGAAAATAGTTATATTTTTGGCTAAGAGAACTATTGTTTTTCATGTATTTTTGAATATTATTTTAATGGATTCTGAATACTTCTATCGAAAATATTCAACTTGTTACTTTTATTTTTTTTTTCAATTAGGCAGCCATGTATTTGTAAATAAGTAGTGGGTCTTCCTTTTAATATCTATTAATGTCATCTTGATATTTTAAAATTCTTTTTGGCTCTAACTTAAAGTTTCTATTGAGAATAAACAGATAGTCTTGCCTGAAATTCTTAGTATATAAATGGTGGCTTTAGTTTATTTCCTGTTAATATAACTTGGATATTTTTAAAATATTTATATTTAGCTAATAACCATGAATAAATGTTAAAATTGATCCAATACATATCTACTACCATACATTCCATTGGTAATGCATTTATAAAATGTCAGCTATTTCTTTATAAACTGAATTTTAGTTTTGGAATAAAAGCTGCTTATAAGTTTATTGCTTTTTCTAGGACTAAGCTAATTAGACAGCTCAATGGGGAAACTGCTTTGTATGTAAGTAGGCTGGGTTCCATTCTCAACTCCCTCAGAAGCTCCCAAGCACCATCCTTGAGGAAGCTCCTCAAACTGAGCTGGATCAGTAATGTCCTCATCATAAACACCAGGAAAACTACTATGGCTTTATTACATTAATCTTATCTGTATTTGAATATATGATAACTTTTGAAATTTATCCATCAATTCCCAATTATATCCCAGATTATACATTCTTTAGATAATGAACTGGAAGGGAACAATCCTGGGAAAATGGTAGGCAGAAAGTACCTGAATTCACCCTTTCACTTAGGTAGAAAATATTCTAAGCAAGAATATTATACTTTATCTGTGGGGAAAAACTGTAGCATGAACAATCTTGTAATCATAGTGTTTAAATAAATTAAAAACAAACAAACAAAAAAAAAGAATATTATACCTAAGCAAGATCTGTTGATGTAATGATTTGCTACTCTGGAGTTTAAAGGCATGAAACTTTCATAGAAAGTTTAGATAGTAAAATGTAGTACCCTTTGGCCAAAACCTACTCTTCTAGTTAAGATAAGCCCTCTTCTTTGTCCTCTAGTCCTTTGTGAAGCAGGCACATTCATTGCTAGAGTAGCTCTTTGGCAAGTGTAGAATTATGCTGGGTTACCTATTTCTAGAGCTCTGTTCTTTTGTTAAATTTTGCCTACTACCTGCATTAAAAAATAAAAAGGTAATATGATAAAAGTTGACATAACTAAAAGTTTCAATCCCTTTATATATTTCTGACCATGAATTTAAAAATTTTTTCTATTATTTTCATCTATGAAGCAATGTTTCAGGAAAATTACAACAAATGCATAATTTCTGAGCCTTTGCATATTTTAACATGCATTTGTCTGTTACCTAGCTACACACAGATAAAATACAATAGCTTCAGCTACATTCTTTTACTTAATATTTAAGGGAGAAAGCTAAATTCAAACACTCCAACACTAGAGTTCTTCACTTGTCTTGCCATTTAATTATGAAATAAATACATGTGCAAGCATTGATGGATGCAGTTCATATCATCATGTCCATGTTTTGCTATGAGTTAATGCATTCCTAAGTATTTGAATTGTTTCCTCACAGTACCAAATTTTATTGGAAGTTAAAAATGAAATAAAATAAAATAAAATAAATATAAAGTTAAAAGAGGCCTGAAAGAGGTCAGTTTGATACTACTGAAGTAAGATACTTGCCTACTACTTGTTCTATCTATGTTTGATGCTAAATACTGCATATGATGTCCAAACACTACAAGGTGTGATTCCCTGAGCAAAAAACCACGAGTAAGCCCTGGGCATTGCCAAGTTTGAACCCAAAGCAAAACAAAGCAAAAAGTGGCACAATACTAAAATCACCATTATTCTGTATTATGTAAAATCATAACAATCATTATATCACAAGAAATACACATAAAACTATGGCTGAATATCTTAGTTATCCTTTTAACCCAATATCATAAATGCCTCACATTTGAACTAAATCAAAGAAATGTCAAATCAGACTCTTTATTTCCTGGTATTGTATATTTAAAAATAAGTCAAGATATTTTCAGACCTTAATTTCTAGAACTAAATGTTATGTTATACATGCTGTATATTCTATATGATAAATATACACCTGAAATTTATCTGGAAGCCATTGTTCTCTGTTCTGTAACACCAAATGTAGTATAAATATTATATGCATCTCTATGAGTCTTAGTAGCTGAGAATATTCTAACTTCTAATCAGAAATGTCTCTTTATATTCTAATTCTTTCCTATTCCTAGCAAGAACATATTATGAGTTTCTGTAATTTTATTGTGGAAAACAAAATCGTATTATTTTCCCCTCTATCATTTGCAGTTAGCCAGTTGTTTTCAATTTGAAATCCTTATAAATAATAAAACTTCTTTATAGTCACCACTATTCTCTTGTTGCTTTATTACCATTTATATGTAAATGACTAAAAGAAGTAAAAAGAAAACTAAAAAACATTAGTACAAAAATATATAAAAGAAAATAATTAAGATATGTTTATTGCTAAATTTTTATTATAATTTTATCATAGTACCATTGCTTTTTTGTTTTCTTAAAAAGAATATGATTAAAGCTATTAATATTTAAAAGACTATTTTTTAAAAATATATTAAAGAACTATGATTTAGTGAATTATTGATAGCTGAACATATATATATTTGAGCACCAATCCTTCCACCAGTGTCAACTTCCTTACAACACTGTCTGCCATATTGAAGACACATTTTTAATAATAGTAGCTATAAAGAATGCAAAATTAAAATCTGCATAGCAAAACTAAATTATTGTTCCATAATATATGCAATTAGTTTAATTTCTATAATGTAATCTGTTTAAAGTCAGATCCCCAAAGTAAACAAAATATTTATCAGAATTATACTATTTAGAAAATGGCATTTTTAAGACTAATGATTGCTTATCAAGTAGATTCTATTTATTGTATGCATAGAATTATTTGATCATTCTGCTATCATTTGCTTCCCCCTTCCTTCTGCCCTGTAGAGTAATATATGATATGTGACATATTGAAGAGTAAACAGAAGCTAATTTTCCTTTTTTCTGTTTTGGGATCACACCCAGCAATGTTCAGGGATTACTCCTAGCTCTGCACTCAGGAATTATTTTTGGTGATATTTCAGGGACCATATTGGGTGCTGAGGATTGAGTACAAGTTGGCAATTGTCTTACTTTCTCTAATGGCTCCAGCTCCCAGATGCAAAATTTTAAAAATAAAAGATAGCAATTCTAAACCTATAATTTGGGAGATTCTATAAAATTAATTTAACATTGTTAGCTCATTAATAACAAGTACTCGAAGGTTGTTGGAATATATCATTGAAAAAATAAAATAATTAGATAAGATAATATTACAGTTTGATAAGGTGATTAAAATTCATGAAGTGTGTTTGAAAAATAAGGAGAAAACTTCCTATAATTACTATCCTAATTTAATAATAAATACACAAACATACTTAACATGATTTTGGAATTTTGAAGATATTAATGAATGATATGCTTGTAAGAGATAAAAGTGTAGTTAAGGAAAAACATTAATGGAAACAGTGGCTATTTTATGAAAATATGGGCAAATATGGGCAAGAATGTAAATAGACAAAAATTAATATTTTGGTTTTGTAGACACTTGGTAAAATTTAGCTGCTAAGCAAAACCCTTAGCATAGCAGAGAGGGTGTTTGCCTTTCCTGTGCTGACCAGGGTTGATATCCAGCATGCTTTATGCTCCCCAGACTATGATTTCTGAGTGCAGAGCCATGAGTAGCTCCTGAGTTTAACCATGTGTGTCCCCATGCTCCGAAAAAATGTTAGATGCCTTCTGTCAGGATAAACACATCTATGTAGCATCTCTGAGAATAAAATAAGCCAAGTCTTTGTGATTCTCTTGAAATAATACAAAATAAAGTTTATTACAAGTTTCATGTTTGTAGAAACAAATATTTAATATTCCTTCATTTTAGATTTGATATTTGATTTCATATTTTTGAAATTTTTACTTAATAGTTCATCATCTAAAATGCTAAAACAATCCTAGATTGCTCTTTATTTTTCTCATGAGGAATTAAACTTTAAAACTATTCATAAGAAATGTAAATAGAATATGCAATAAAAATTTGTGTTCTCAAAAATGTAATTACTTCTGTATATTCAGGTTTCCATATTAGAATATTTCTCTTCTTACATACATTTTTTCATCTCTTCTATATTTAAACATACACTACTTTTTGTATCTATTTTTATCTTCATATGTTATATTAGTCTTCTTAAACTGAATGTCTAATTTGCACGTATTTCAAAACTCACAAAATATGGAACTATCTGGATTTCTGGCTTTGTTTGGACCTTTGCGAATTTAACCACAAGTCTTGGATTTCTTTCTCTTATTCAGATACAAATATAACTTCATGTTCACATTGAAAGAAATAAAAACCCCAGTGAACGAAAAGCTACTTGTACTGGCTATTTGAAAAATGAGTCATTTCTCTTTCCATTTCTGGTCAAAAGTAATAAGAGACATGTTTATACTCAGCCTATTTCCGACTTTGGATACACAGATATCTACACTAAAAGGGCACATTGTTTTCTTCATGTAAAGGTACATGATAAAAAATAAATTACTGTGTTCCCATTAAATAAGATCATTTTTAAGACACTGAAATAGTTTCCATAATAAGGAAACCACAATACTGTTTGATTTCTTTTATTCCTCTATTCACTAGTTCCCACTTGCGTGTTCACTTACCTCCCTCTCTTAACTAATTCTCTCTTTCTCAAGAGAACATAACATTTTCCTGTGAGTATCTTTCTTTTCTGTCTGTAGGTGAAAAGCTGTTTTTGTGGACAAGATGTCAAGATGTCCCACCATCATACCAATTATTTTTAAGCCAGGGTGAAGTGTTAATACTTCCCTATTTGTCACTGGAAATGGGACAGAGTGGAAAGGGTGGCTACAGAAAAATGAAAAGGACAAAATGCTCTGCATATAACCCAGCATGAAACAGCCGCTAAGCACCAACCACAGACATCAGACCGATAAATCCCCATCACAGAGCATTTTAAGAAAAAAAAAAAAAAAGAGCAGAGGTTCTGTCTCTCGTGAATACATTTTTCAGCAAGAAATAGAGCAAATAGTGATGGCTTTGTATGTAATTTTTCTAAAAATATATTTTTTAGACATGGAAATAGGTGAGAAAATGAAAACTAATCTTGTGATGGACACAAAGGGACAGATTGTTATTTAAAATGCTGCACAACTAAAACCTAAACAGTGTGATAAGCCAATGCTACTTCAATAAAACAAAATAAAACAGAAAGTATTAGCAAAAAGACTAGAAATGCATTTCTGTGCTCTTTGAGTTTACTGATTTCAATAAGTACATTTCAATGCAACACAATAGAAAAATATCTTCAGAGTAAACAATGTATGAATCTAGTTAAATTAAATTCTTAAAAAGTCTTAAAAATCATGGGGATCAGCCCATTATATTACATACACACAAACCACTTGAAAAAGAAAGATCTTCAAACAAGGAATAGTCCGCTCAACTTTAAAATCCTTGTGTAAAGGTCAATATTTTTTAATTAGTTATAAATAAAGCTTTCAAATACCCCATGAGCTTTGTATTACAATTGCAATATCAAATATAGGGGAGGAATATCTGATGTTCTTATAAGAATATTAATGTAGCTTGATGGCAGGTAATCAAGACCTAAAAGTATATTGCAGCTTTCACAATTTACCTAGCACCTTGATTTTGTCCCTTCTTTACTCATTTCTACCTGTTCCAGTGTCAATACTGAGAAAGCTCATTTTGGAGTGAGGGAAGGGATGTGGGGAAGTACAAAATCATAGCAGAAGAGGTATTCAAGTTGTGATAATGATGATGACATTTTGCAACATTGATATAAATTGACATTTAATCTATTTGCTGGAAATCGAGTTAATAGCAAGCCTAAAAAATACTTTTCTAATTACTACACAGTCATGATGAATTTGTTTGTTTCTATGACTCCAGTACACATATTAATGGGCTTCAATTAATTACAGAATTTTTGATAGCTCTGAAACATTAATGTGTTTGTAAAGTGTATACATGAGTCACTCTTTCAGTTAGAGATATATGTGGTATTCAAATATTAGTGACAATCACACAAAACCATTATTTTCATTATTTCCTCTGCCTAAACTTACAAATATAAATGTATCAATAAATATGTTAATATATGTGTCCTTGCTTCTTGACAGTTCAATTTTTCTCCTCAAACTTTTATAACAAGCAGAAGCCAAAAGTGAACAAGAATTTTAAAAAATTAAGGTGATAAAGCATTATTACAATTAACTTTATTTCTATGAAAATAATGCTAGAATTAATTATGTCCTATTTGAGATATGATAGTGTGGTTTATATTAAGCCATTATTCTAGAGTCAATTTAAGTAGAATAAAAACAAAGTATTGGTGTACAAATACTATCTTTTCCAAACATATAAATTTTACTTCTCTAACTTTAGAATATTTTTTCTCCATGAAATATTATTGCATCATAGAAAGATCATGAATTTAGGAGACATCCTGGATTATCTTTTTTGGGGGTGGGCCACATCTGGTGATGCTCAGGGGTTACTCCTGGCCATAACCTTAGAAATCGCTCCTGGCTTGGGGGATCATATGGGATATCAGGGGATCTAACCAAGGTTTGTTCTAGGCTACTGCGTGCAAGGTAAATGCCATACCACTAGTGCCACTGCTCCAGGAAGATAGCCTGGATTTTTTTTAATACCTGCTCTACTTCATTAATTGGAATGTGATAATTAAAATCACTAAGTCCTGAACAGGTTGAGAGTACAGTGATAGGGTGTTGATCTAGCACATGATCAATCCAGTTTTAATCTCCAGCATCCCACATAGTGGCCTGAGTACCACTATGAGTAATTCCTGAGTGCCAAGTGAGGAGTAACCCCTGAGAATTGCTGGGTGTGCCCCCCACTAAACAAACAAAAATAAATCTCTACTCATTTTTTAAATTTAAACACTAATTAAAAATTGTTCATAATTAAGTTTCAATCTTACAATGTACATCTCTCTTATCCCATGAACGTTTTCCACCACTAATGTCCTGGATTTATCTAATTTCCTCTACCTTGCCTGCGTCTGGTTCAGGTACTTTGTTTTTCTCTCTTCTCTCTCTTCCCCTTTTCTCTCCTTTTTAGACACTGTAGTTTACATTGTTATTAATAAAAAGATACCATGCACAACACTTTATCTCCATCCAATACCCAGTTATTGTCTGGAGTATTCAGTCCCAATATCATAGTGTTTCAATTATCACTATTGTCATAGTTAATTCTTCTTTGCCAGATTGCACTACTCCACTAATGTGTCAAGCTCCCTACCATGTATGTACTGGTCCTGTTGGCCCTCATCACTACTATATTTGGAAATTATTACATTATCTTTTATTTTTCTTATATCCCATATATGAGATACTTTTATGTCTTGCCCTCTACTTCTGATTCATTTCATTTAACATAATACTCTCCATATTCATCCTTGTAGAATCAAATTTCATCACTTTATCTTTCTTAACAGCTGCATAATATTCCATTGTGTAGACCCACCGCCATTTCTTTAGCCACTCTTTTGTTCTCAGGCACTTGGGTTATTTCCAGATTCTGGCTATTGTAAATAGTGCTGTAATGATCATATGAGTATAGAGGGCATTTTTGTATTGTGATTTCGTGTTCCTTGGACATATCACTTAAAATAGTATTTAGTAGGGTTATATGGAAGCACAAATTTCAGATTTTTAAGAAATATCTATATTATTTTCCAAAAAGGCTATACAAGTCAACATTCCCACCAGCGGTGAAAGAGAGTCCCTTTCTTTTTACATTCATGCTAGCACTGGTTGTTGTTCTTTGCGATATGTGTCAGACTTTGTAGTGTGAGATGATACCTCATTGTTATTTTAATTTACATCTCCCCAATGATAAATGATGTGAAATATTTTATGTACCTTTTGGCTAACTATATTCTTCCTTTAACAAAATATCTGTGTGTATATATACTCTCCAATTTTTGATAGGGTTAGATGTTTGTTTTGTTTTTATTTTTTCTTGCTAAGTTCTACCAATGCTTTGTATAAGTTTTTAAGTTAAATGTAGTCACATTTGTTTATCTTTGCTTTTACTTTCTTGGCCAGTGGTGTTAGTTTCAATGTCATGGTGATCTGCCTAGATTTTCTTTTCTGTACCTTATGGTTTCAGGTCTGATATCAAGTCTTGGTCTTGTCATTTGTGAATAAGTAAATATAATACAAAAAAATGTGCCACAAGAAACATGTTGGACCTCAATGTAATACAAATGTACTTGACTCATAATAAGCACTTTATAAAAAGTAGTTTTTGTTATTTCCATAACTTTCACTTCCAATGAAATTCACATTTAAATTAGAAATGTCTTTCCCTGAATATATTCAGTAAACATCTGGAGGGAATTAAGAAAAATATTTGATGAAATATCTAAGGAATGGTGATACTTTACAGTGCAACATTTTAAACTTACATTAATTATCAGGTTTACAGGCAGGTACTAATTTCCATGAATATATTTTTGCAGTTTGAGTATGTATGATCTCAAGGAACATAATGCAAATGTAGCAGAAAATTCTATGGATATTAATGCCTTGATACACCAGTATAATATGACTATAGCTTACAGATATGACCTAACCTTTTGACATGTACTCTTGAGAATCTTTTAAGAATATCAATGGCTGCATGTAGTTGAGTAAAAAAATTTTAGTAAATGACCTGTTTTCTTAATAAAGCATTATAATTATCATGTCGTTTCTCCCATACAACATTATTCATAGCTTACTTATTCAAGTCTAGTTACATGTGCCTTTTAATAACTTAATGAGTTATCACCAAAGGCAAGATAAAATTGGTGAATCTTTTTAACATTTCTCATTTTAAATTTGATGATAGTATATTTTTCAAAAATTCTGATTGTAAAATGAGAGATAGAGTCTCTCTTATATATAGCTCAAAGGTATGATGAGAAGTTAAGTCTGCAGCTGTCAGAAAATAAATGAACTATAGGTGTCCACATATACAAAATTAGAGATACAACTTTATTTTTCCATACAACTATTTTTTCATACAAATTTTCTATTTTTAATCTACATGTTTTATATTGTGATTTTAAGCTGCTCTTCAGAATTGAAATAATAAATGTCTAAAACTATTATCAGTAGCTTATAAATCACAGTCAAAGAATTTTTAAAATCTATGCAAAAAGATTCACTTTCTGATTTTTCCCCTTATATAATTTTACCTTGAGGAAAACTGTCAAAAAGAGCAAGTGGGCATAAGGTGAAAAAACATTCTGCCCTGCTTTCTGTACTGTTATTTGTTCTGGGACTTCACTTTCCTCAGAAATGTCCTTTTAGTCCAGGATTCACTCATTCTTCTCTAAACTAACTGTGCGTAATTTTCTGTACTCATAATAAAAGATCTAAGACTTAACTTTTTCACATCGACTCTAAAAATTTCATGCAGACTCAGTATTCTCTACACATTGTAAATCTCTTTAAAACTAATACATGCAAGAAAATAAATTAGCACATTAGAAGCACATGCCCCCAAAGAAAATTTGCATCCTATTATCATTAACTAATTAAGTGATAAGAGTATTATAAATATATTATTAAAAAGAATATTCTAAACCATTTTTCATGTTATGTGTTGTCTGGGATTTTAAGTTATGAGATTGTTTAAAACTAACTTTGTGCATAATAGAGGACTAAAAAAAGTAAAAGGATGAAAACAATTTCATTTAAAATTTATAATTTAAAAAGCTTCTCCAGTAAAATGTCACCCAAGCTTAAAACACATCGTGAGAAACATGAGATATAGTAAAGTGGGTAGAGCTATAAATTTGTGCAGAACCAAACTGGGTTTGATCTCTGACACTACATAGATTCCCCAAGTTCTATCTCAAGAGATTGAATACAGTTGGATGTAGACCAAAACCAAATGCATTAACAACAAAAACACAACATATAGTGAAATAGGAAAAGACATTATATAATAACTAAAGACTTCAGAAAAAAAGAAAACGTAAATCATTATTCATAGATTGATCAATTACCATGTTATCTATATAAATCAAGTATTCATAGGACTAAACAGTGATTTTTAATCACTAAAAGTAACAGAATACTTTTGATTTTGACATTACCTACAAGCATAGACAGTTTGACAATTTAATAAAGTTTACTTATAAAAAGATACCTTATATGATGCACGTAATTAGCTAGATTAAGTGACATTTGTAGGACATCCCACCTCACACAAAAAAATAAAAACAGAAATTACATTTTTCTCAAAAGTACTTTTAAGAGTGGACCATACATTAGGACATAAACATTTATTAAAATACACCTATAAGCACTAAAAACATACAAGTATTTTTACATACTCTGAAATTAGAAATTAAATACAAAAATTAATAATACTGGAGGCTAAATAACATGATTCCCAATGTGTGTCAAAAATTAAAGTTAAAATTTAAAAATACTTGAACCAACAAAATTAAAAGACATCCAAGTTACTAAACCAATAGTGAAGAGAGGAGTAAATATTGATTCTGGGCTATCATGAAAAATGTAGTGTGGTACACTGAATCAATTAAAAAAGAAAAAATATATTACCACATCAATTGAGGCAAAGACTATTACAGATTTTGTGTCTGTTTATAATAAAAATATTAATAAAATTAATATACAAGTTCAATGGAATGCAAATTAAAATGCCAATTATATTTTAAATAAATAGAAATGAATATATATAAATTCATGCAAACTGCAAATAACCCTGAAAAGCTAAAAATTCTAGATAAAAATGAAGGAAAAGTTAAAGTATCATCTTACCTGACAATTTAATTATATTACAAAATGACCATAATTCAAACAGTTACATATTGAGCCAAAAATAGTATCTCTTATACAAATATGCCATTTATGGCCTCTCAAGTATACATAATTAATCCTACACATAAAATATGTATATAGCAGCATATGAATACATATATCAACTTGGAAATAAGCTAGAGAAAATCACTTCAATAAGTAATACTAAGTAGATTGACAACCACATACTAAAGAATGAAACTAAATCACTAACATGTCATTATATTAGCTTTAGAGATATCATTGGTGATTTGACTCCAAGGCAAGGTAAATAACAGCAAAAGAAAAAAATTGAATACATCAAGTTAAAAGCTGCTGCACAGGGAAACAACAGAATATAAAGTCAATTTAATGGGACAGTTTGAACAATAATTTAAAAACTAAGCCAAACATCTGACAAAACCTATGTACTAAAAGGATGTACAGGTGGCTAACAGATACTTGAAAAATGTTTATCAACCCTTATTAGTAGTATATGTAAAGCAAAATGACAATTGGATGATATCTCCCAACTCTAAGAAGGGCTTGTATCAAAAAATACTAATACCATGTGTTAACAAAGGTGTGGAGAAACTAAACATTTTTGTATATTTTTGGTGGGAAGACAAATTGTTTCTTTGTAATTTTGGGAAAAACTATGGAATTTCTAAAGAAAATTAAACTACCATATGACCCTCTATCATGTTATCCTTGGACTATCATATGATCTAGTCATTTAGATCTGGGTATATTATCTGAAAAAATAGGAACCCACTAACACAGAGTTTCATGGACTATAGTGTTTATTACAGCATTGCTTACTAGCTTATAGGAAAACCATAAGATAGAAAAAGAAATATATTATATGCACAAATAGATATTATTCACACATATGAGAAAACTTTATATTCTCCAGAGAATAGAGGAAGATTTGGGGGATTATGCACAGTGAAAAGTTAGAAGCAGGTAGTCAAATATTGGCTAATTTAATAACTCTGAATTACATCAAGTTACAGAGTGTATGTGTAAGCAAAAATAAAAAAAAATAAATTAGTGGTCATGAACAATAGAACTAAGATTACCAAAGGAGAAAAATTGAGGAAAAGAACAAAGTAAGGTTTATATTTACAGGATGTTAGTGCGTATCTCTTTTTAAATAGTTTGAAAGTAAAATACTCCTATTTAAATATAAAGCAAGCATGGTGATATTAAGAGAAATGTCACAAGTCATTCTTTGGGTATGATTCTAATGGAATCTATAACATTATTTTGAGCCCATAAATTAGATACTGCAACTTGTACAACAAAATAATGCAGTAACTAACTCACAGTACATGTACACCGCAAAATGACAGCAGATATTTTGACAACCCACTGTGAGATGTTTGTGCTGGCAGGAATGAATAATGTCAACCTACAAACAGCTGTATCATTTGAACAACTTTGATATAGGCAGTAGCAACATACAAATAGATTCAGGAATAGAAAAGTGAAGAAATCAAAGAATTGCAGCAACTAACCCAAACTGAGAAAACTTGCAATAGATGGGCATTGTGGAAACATTAGGTAAAAGTGAGAAAAGAATTGAGAATATAATTTTGCAGGAGAGTCAAGTAACCTTGAAAAGGTTGGATGGAACACATAGAAAATATGTTCAGCTTAGTACAAACATTTATCTATGTTTATGTTTTCTGTGGAGATGGAGACAACTTTGAAAAGCCAAATGCACTCTCAAATAAGCAGTTGTGAATTTCCTTGACTTGTATCTGTATTATTTAAATACATAGAAATAAATAAAAATCAAATAGTTTTTGCAGATAAACAAGTGGTCCATTGGGGGATGCTGATTTGTTGGTTCCAAAGTCAACTGAAGAGTTTTGACTCACCTACAAAGATCTTACCAAAAGAGCAGATAAAAGTCATAATTTATTCATCAGCAAAAATTAATTGTTGCACATAATCTGGCTTTAAGATAGATTGAGAGCAGGCATTTCCACTTATTTTGAGTGTGTAGATATCCAAACTTATACACATGAGTGAATGATCATAATTTAACATTTTAACCTTGATCAAGTATGACTGATAAAATTTTCAGTTAACAGCAGAGGCAGAATTTGGGGAGTGATTTTCAAAAGCATCTGCCCATCAGAAACTTCTCAGTAATGTCTATTTAACATTCATTTCCTGCACTTTTGCACTTTCTGACTTACAATATCTGGAGTTGAACCAACAATTATTTTTTTATTTTAATATCTTTTTTAACATTCTTCTCTATACCCTATGACTGACTTTGCCCCACATAAAGTTCCCTGCTTAAAGATTAAGCAGGGGAAAATAAGTGGTGTTGGCACTCTTCAACAACTGGCTAGCCTCTTGTAAAAAAGTGATCTTAGACTTCCAGCTAACACCATATACAAAGGTAAAATCCAAATGATTAAAGACTTAGATATCAGACCTGGAACCATAAAGTATGTAGAACAACATGTAGGTGAAATGCTCCATGACATTGAGACTAATGGCATTTTTTTTTATTTTTATTTTGACCATATCAGCTTACATATCTTTCACAGTAGTATTTTAGGTACATATTAACATTGAATCAGGGAGATACCCATCACCAAATTTGTCTTCCCCATTCCCTTCCTGCAACCCATATCACCCTCCGTCACCCCCCTGGCTGCTAGAGTAAGTGATCCCCTCTGTGTCTAGCTTACTATTAGTAATCATATATCTGTCTGGTCCTGGTATCCTCCCTAGTTTTTCCCTCTATTTGAGAGGCAGAGCTAGATAGTTCGAGTTATGTGGTTTTGTTTGAAGGAAAGAAAAGCAATAGAATGGGGTACAAAAATAATCAAATAAGCTGAAAATAGGCGGAGTCCTTCTAGAGGCTTTCAACCTCAGTTCAAGAAAGGACAAGAAAAGGTAATTGAAACACTGCAACAATACAGAAAGAAATATCAAATAAAATATCCAGTGAGTACTACAGCAATAAAGACAATAGTCTCAATCTTGAAATCAAACCATGCCAGAGTGCAAAAAGAAAGAGAATGATAAAATAAAATAAAATTGGAGACATCAATTTCAATTTCTACATCAAAATAAAGAAGTCAAAAAATTAATCAATAAATATATATGTGGGTAGAAGGATTATTTTGTGCTTTTTTTTTCTTTTTTCCCAGCCATAGGCACAGTAACTATTGGGGACATTATAGAGGGAATTCCTTTGGCCTAGAAGATACAGGGTTTCTCCACCCTTAAAGTATATTGTCATGGGATTAACTATAGACTCCTTGCACGTTCATTTACTCTCCCCTCGGTGCTTTTGTGGTGTATGGAAGACTTCTGCTTCATCATGGATGGTAAAATCAGACCACTGTATCTAGAGATCTTGGTGTCTGTACAGCTCAAGGAATGGAACTTATGACGAAGTCTTTCTTTGTGGTTTTAGCAGTTTTGCTTCTTCAGTGTCAGGCATCTTTAAGGAGGAACCAGTAGTCTCCAAACAAGTGAAAACAGAAATAAACAGATGGAAATATATTAAGCTGAGAAGCTTCTGCACCTAAAAGTAAATTGTTCCCAGAATACAGAGTCACCCACTGAGTGGGAGAAACTATTCACCCAATATTAACCAGATAAGGGGTTAATATCCAAAATATGCAAGGTGCTGACAGAACTTTACAAGAAAAAATCATCTAACCACATCAAAAAGTATGGAGAAGAAATGAACAGTTTGACAAAAAAGAAATACAAATGGCTGAAAGGAACATGAATAAAATGCTCCACATCACTAACCATCAGGGATATGCAAATCAAAACTATAAGGTGCCATCTCACGCCGCAGAGATTGGTGCACATCATCAAGAATGAGAATAAGCAGTGCTGGCGGGGATGTGGAGAGAAAGGAACTCTTATTCACTGCTGGTGGGAATGCTGTCCATTCCAAACTTTGTGGAAAGCAATATGGAGATTTCTCCAAAAGCTGGAAGTTGAGCTCCCATACAATGCAGCTATACCACCCTAAGGATGTGTCCCTGGAACACAAAAATATAATACAAAAATACCTTCCTCACACCTATATTGATTGCAGCATTGTTTATAATAGCCAGACTCTGGAAACAGCCTACATGTTCCTCAATAGATGAATGGCTAAAGAAACTATAGTGCACATATACAATGGACTATTATGCAGCTGTAAGAAGAGATGAAGTCATGAAATTTTCCTATACATGGATGTATATGGAATCTATTATGCTGAGTGAAATAAGACAGAAGGAGAGAGATAAATACAGAATGGTCTCACTCATCTATGGGTTTTGAGAAAAATGAAAAATATTTGTGTTATAATTCTCAGAGACAAAATAGAGGAAGACTGGAGGGTCCAGCTCCCAACATGAACACCACAGAATTGTTGGGTGTAATCACAGAAATAATTACGCTGAGAACTATCATAACAAAATGTGACTGAATGAGGGAAGTAGAAAACCTGTCTAGAGTACAGGCCAGTGTGGTGTGTGGAGGAGGGACACTTTGGATATTGGTGATGGGAATGTTGCACTGGTGAAGGGTTTTTAAAAATAAATAAATAAATATATAAAAATAGGATAAAAAATAAACCACACAGAGAGTATGTGGGGTCAACACATCTTCTGGCAGGAGTACAACAAATTTAATATTTTTTAAATATGTTTCTTTAAATACCTTGATTACAAATATGCTTGTAGTTGGGTTTCAGTCATATAAAGAACACCCCCTTCACCAGTGCAACATTCCCATCACTAGCAATTATTCAGTAAATAAAAAAGCTGCCAACAGAACTTTTCTTAATGCTTTATCTGCTGACCACATTTCAGAAATGTGGAAGTTCAAGTGGACTTTATTACAGAAGTGTGGACGAGGTTTACCCTAACATGTGATATCTATGCATGTCTGCACAGAGACATGGGATGGTTGAGATTTATGCATGATAAGTTTCCAATATCTAAGGTGAAATGAAAAAAAATAATAACCCCATGTTCTTAATTATTCCCTTCTTTGTAGCATAAGCAACTGACTTTTTGGCCTTATTCTAAATTATTTCCCAGTAACATTGCCCTGATTTAAAAAAAAAAAGGATTAAAATTGTGTATAAATGTCAAATGGGCTACAATAACTGTTCTTTGATGTAGTATGTTTTATTCATTATTTTACTAAGTCACAGTATTTATAATTCCATTAGCATTGCTAAGCTGAGAGATAAAATATGATGGCTGAAAAAGCTATGCGTTCTTTGTGATATTACTGAAAGGGCTTGGGCAGTTCAAAATAATTGAATATTATAGATGGAAAAAATTCTTATTGGAAAAATATGGATAGGATCTTCAATGATTTTTGTCTGGCATGAAATGCATTTAGTTCCAGATGTTTCTACCAGAAATTTATTTAAAAGCTACTTATTGATAGATTTGCTTTGCACTTAATTATTGCACTGGTAAGGAGTGAAGGTTGCATTTATAGGGCAAAGATGTTGAATCCTGAGGCCGGAGAGATAGCACAGCCGCAGGGCGTTTGCACACAGCTGATCCAGGACAGAAGGTGGCTCCAATCCCGGCATCCCATATGTTACTCAGAGCCTGCCATGAACGATTTCAGAGTACAGAGGGAGGAGTAACCCCTGAGCACCGCTGGGTGTGACACCCCATTCCTCCAAAAAAGATGTTGAATCCTCAGATCAAAAATACTTGCTTTAGTAAAGGTTTGAAAGCTAATAACTGAACGAATTCTAACACCAACAGGAAGTGCTCATAAATGAGAGACACAGTTCAAAGAGGAGAGAGTGCTCTGAATCCTGTTAAAGATCAGTTTCAAATCCTCCCTTTGAGCTGCCTTGCAGTTAATTAAATCCTTCTGGCATGAATGTATCACAGTTCACCTTTTCAAAAGGTGTCAGTTCTTTTGAATAGCAGATTCAAAGGTTGGCAAGAGCAAATACAATTAGTGTATTCCTGAAGAGACCCAAGAGACCAGATCACCGTGATCAAAGAAAGTTAAACAAAAGAGGTCACTCTGCCAGAAAACCCATCTAGTGCCTATATATATCCGTCCTTTCCTGAGTGCTATGGCTCAGCACTCAGAAGACTGTAAAGATTCCCCTCAACCTCTCTGGGTCAAGAGGACAGACATTCACCTACAGCTCTCTCTCTCCCTTTTCTGAGCACTTTTCTCTTGATATATGCTTGTAGAGATTCATAGCATTGCCAACAAACTCATTTGTGGATTATTTATTATATACATATTTTTGAAACTATACATTATTTGTCTTTAAAAATAATTGGCTGTAGGGTCAGAGAGAAGGCACAGAAGGCAAGGCCTTGTACACTACCACCCACTTTGGCATTCCATATGGTCCCCCGAGTCTGCCAGGAGTAATTTCTAAATGCAAACCCACGAGTAACCTCTGATTGCTGCTGGGTTTAGCTCAAAAACAAAACAAACAACAACAACAAAAAAAAACTAGGTGTGGTTAATATTTTTTAATTGAGGACTAGCAGGTACAATTTAGCAGAGTTTCCAGTTTGAGCTGGAAGCATGTTGGCTATTCTGAGCTATCAAACTCATATTTCACACTGTAAAGCAAGGTAATTTTAGTCAATAAATAATATTCTACTCCCTTGTTATATTTTTTGGAGGTTTTTTGTTTGTTTGTTTTAAATTTACTTTATTGAAATAATTGTGATTTACAAAGTCCTTCATAGTTGTATTTCAGGCATACAATGAATCAGAGCTTATTTCACCACTAGTGTCAACTTCCCTCTACCAATGTTCCCAGAGTGCATCCTATACCACCACCCTTTTCTCCCTGTCCTGCAATCTGTATAACAGGCCCATTTTAAGTTTAGATTGTTAAAGTTTGAGTCTTTTGAGTCCATTGTTGTTGACTTTGGCTTGGATATTTAGTTCTGTCCTTTTTAAATTTTATGATTTGGGGTTATGAATTATTAGATGTGATTCCCTAATGATTAGATATGTACATCTAATGATTTTGACTTTCTAGTGTAGGTGTAGATAAGGATTGTGGGAAGAAATAACAGAGATAACTCCATTTAGTTTGACTTTATAGAACAGTGAAGTTTATAACCCAGACAAGATGGAAATGAGTAAATTAAATTTCATGTCTCTTAGATATCCAGATATTTCAGTATATAGCTTTTCCACAGCAACTTTTATCAATTAATAAGGGAGAGTTCAGACTAAAGCCATACATGCATACATATTAATGTATTATGGACTTCATAGACAGATTGGTTGAGTTGAAGTCAAAGAGATAGTACAGTGAGTAGGGCACTTGCTTTGTACATGACTGACTGAAGTTGAATCTACAGGACCATATGTAGTCCCTGAGACCTGACAGGAATGATCCCTAAGCACAGAGTCAGGCATAAGCCCTGAGTATCATCAAAAAATTAAAAAAAAAGAAAATAATATGAAATTTTAAGAAAGAAAGTAAAATTCTGTATGTCCAAGGAAGAACAAAATGCATGGTATTAAAAGTTCACTTAACACTAAATAGAATGGATGATGAATTTCAAACTTCCTCTAAAAATTTTCTAAAGTCATTTCTCTACACTTTTTAATGAATTTTTTTCATTTTTCAATACATCTGTTTTCTTTTTTCTTTTTTATTTTTTATTATGATCATAGTGGTTTACATGTCATTCACAGTATTATTCCAGTTACATATAAACATTGAATCAGCAGAATTCCCATCACCGAGTTGTCCTCCTTCCATTTCCGTTCCCATTCTGCCTCCCATATCCTCCACCCTCTCCCCAGGGTCTTCTAGATTGAGTGACCCCCCTCTGTTTCTGGTTTATTACTTAGTGATCTTATATCTGATTGGGCTTGGTGTCTCCATTGCTTCTCCCTCTAATTGGGAGGCAGGATTAGATAGTTCGAGTTTTGTGATTTTGTTAGGGGAAGAGTACAGTAATAGAATGGGGTAAAAATTAAGTATGCCTAC
>PVKC010005578.1:0-32871 GCA_004027635.1 Crocidura indochinensis | reverse complement strand
ATTATCATTGATGTTTTATTGGTCATTTTTTAGGTATGATTGCTTAATAGGAATGAATACGATGAATCCCCATTGTGGTTGCTTGTATGATGTATTTATACCTTAATATCAGTATTGTTTTAGGTCATTATTAATTAGAAAATTTTGCAATATATTGATGTTACTTAAAACCTATATGAGAGAAAGATTCTTAATCATGTCAATGTTGCTTTAAGATTGTGTATTGATATATATTCATTTGGCAACTTTTGACTTTTCATTGTAACATCAGTGTTTTATTGTATCAACATAGATTTTTGAGATGGAGGTGCATAATCATAGTTTTGATATAACCATACTTTTGGGTAGACTCTGTTCATAGTGCTCATTATTGATGACTGATTATAATATATTTACTGTTTCATATTTGCAAAAAAAGAGTTATATGGAAACTAAGGTTTAGTGGAAAAGCATACTATATCAGAAATTCTACCTCTCTTATGTGTGCTATGTATGGAATTTCAAACTGAGCTTTCTAGAATAATTATCATAGAATAGAACTGAACTGTCAATAATTAATACACACTAGATGCAAAGTCCTGTGTACCTTCAATTATCATTTGTTTCATTTTATTACAACTAAATTCGCTTTTAGAACTATCGTCCAAAGTAGATGATATTACCATCTGGATGGGGCTAGGACCAATTCAAGATGGAGTGGTATTGTCAGGTGCAATTACAAGGGCACTTTCTCTTTGTTAACTTAAGAAAGACACCTATCTAGTGTGGGTACCAAGTATTTATTTTTCTGGAAATGGCATGAAAGGATAGGTACATTTGGAAACCACTGGTCCATCATTTAACACATCGTATGACTTTATTTAGTGCCCAAGTAGTCCCAATAAGATTTTCTTTTCTATTTTCTGACCAAAACAGACTATACTGCTCAGTGTCTTGGTCTAAATCCCTATCAGTAATTGACTAATATTTTTGACAAAGATTTGTTGGGCAGAAGGCCACATGCTAATGGATTTTAGCAAACAATTTAAACCCAAACAACCTCTTCTTGTTTCAAAACCTCCATGAACTAATGGTAGCCTATCCAAAATCTGACTGGTCCTCCATGAGCACCTTCTGCTTTCTTGCTACTCACAAGAAGATCTTGCATTGGTCTACTTCATCATGGCAAACCAAGGCACTTTTTACATGACTTAATAAGAAAGTTTGGATTGTCAAGTGTTCAGACAGTTTATGCTGCCAGCAAGTAAATACAATATTTTTATAACTCATTAAACAAATCCTCATTGTACACAAGGCTTTTTACTAATTGTTTGGAGTCAACATAAATACAGCATGGCTTGTGATTGACTTCATTAGGTCTACAAGGTAGCTCTTACCATTCAAGGTCCAGTCAGGAAAAAGAAACCTGTTTAGTTATCTCTGAAAAGGCAAAAGGGAATGAACTTGTGAACTAGTGAGAATGCTTAAGGGCCAATGAACAACTGAAAAGCAAAAGGGAGCAGGAGTTTTCAGAAAGACAAGAGAGGCAACTTTAGTGACAAGTATAAACTGAAAGCTAGGGTAAAGAGAGGACAAATTAGTTCATTCATAATGATAGATTCCTGAGATGAGGAGCAGAGATGTATGAGAAGCATTATGTAGTTTGAACATTGGAATAATGTAAAAGGTAGAAGGTTAGCAGTGGTGGGATCCAGAACTGTCAAGAAAATTGCATTCCTTAACTCATGCCCTGTGGGGCCTGAGAAGGATATTTGGGGAGTTGGGTAAAATCTAGTAACTTGTCCTACAGCTATTCTCAATGTGGTTCATCATAGAGATACTGACAGGAAGGAGGAAGTATACAGGAAAGAGCAAGTCCCTTCTCTGTCTGCAGGCTTCTGATCTTCTCAAGACCCCAGTTTGGCAAAGAAAATGGGTAGGGCTGACATGTGGAGACACAATTGCTAACAAATCAATCATTGTAGTTAAGAGTCCAGCATGAGGCTAAGCTGAAATTGAGACCTGTTGGAGCATGGTGCAAGCTAGAGAATTGTATATGGAGAATTAGATTTGCTTGCTTCTACCCATTCTTTCTGGCTTTCTCCAAAACACACCTTTCTCAGTTTTATTAAGTACCCACTCCAGTGTCATTTCTTGCTGATTACGACTGTAAGTTCCCTTTACATTCAATTATCTCATCTTATTTTTCCTTAAGTATTTGTGGCATTTAATAAACATATGAATTAAATAAATATTTATCAAATAAAAATAGGTAAATACATTAAATTCTAACATATTGAGCATTGTCATTTACTTTCTATTTCCCCACAATATAATATCAATTCCAAAAAGAAGGAATTGTCTTTTTTCCTACCAATTTTGCATAGAATAGTAGATAGTCTCTGGATATTTGATGAAATGAATAAATGACTAAGCATATACTTAGTCAAGGAAAAATGATACAATCATTTGAGTAAAAGAGGGGCGATTTCTGAGCATAGAGCCAGGAGTAACCCCTGAGTGCTGGTGGGTATGACCCCCCCCAAAAAACCCCAAACAATCATTTGAGTAAAAGGCTATAAAAAGAAATTTTTATATTGATCTCTCTTCCATCTAGAGACCAGGAAGAAAATCAAGAGAATATTTTATGAACAATATTTGCGGAAGATTTCAGCAGTTCTCCTTTCTGTTCAAGTATAAACTGAAAGCTAGGGTAAAGAGAGGACAAATTAGTTCATTCATAATGATAGATTCCTGAGTTGAGGAGCAGGGATGTATGAGAAGCATTATGTAGTTTGAACATTGGAATAATGTAAAATTACGTTCAGAGAGAAGTCAAGTCAACTGTATCCTCATATCTAGGACTATTATTACATATTACATTATTACATATTATAATGGACCACCTTATAAACATGGTCCCAATATTCCTAATTCCATATTTCTATTTCCGTAGAAATTTCACCAATATTTGTTGGAGTTTTCTAGTTGCAAAATTCCCCTTGAGTACAAAAGGGGAAGAATAAAAACTTATAGAATGTGATTTGTAAAACAACAACAGTGAAGTTATTCAAAAGCAACTATGATGAAGATACTAGTCTGGGTCAGCAACTTCAATCCACTTGTCCAATTTGCTCTCCAGTAAAATCCGAGATGTTCACATTATGTAACATTAAATACATTGTTTGGTCTAGCTTCATATACTTTGCATTTAATTTCAATAATACCCATCATAAATCTTAGGTATTTTCTTTATTTTATTTATTTAAAGAATTTTATTTATTTATTTTTGGGTTTTGGGTCACACCTGGCAGTGGTCAGGGATTACACTTGGCTCTGTACTCAGAAGTGGCTCCTGGCAGACTTGGAAGACCAAATGCGATGCCAAGGATCTAACCTGGGTCCAAATCAGGTCAGACACATGCATGGCAAGTGCCTTCTTATCACTATGCTATTACTCTGGCCCTCTTTTATTTTTATATTTATTTTTTTGGTCTTGTAGGTCACACTTCACTGTGTTCAAGAGTTGCTCCTGGCTCTGTGCTTAGGAATTACTCCTGGTGGTGCTTAGATAAGGGATGTTGGGGAACAAAAACCTGGGTTGATGCCATGCAAGGCAAATGCCCTACCCACTATACTATCAATCTGATTATGTTTCGTATTACAAAGGTATGTGGTTATCATATAACATATTGACAATCAAATGCTCTTATGCTTTTGTGAAAAAAGTTGTTTTGATATATTTAGTTGAATCTGTCCTATAGAATTATTTAAAAAATCTGTGTGGAAATAAAGTTTCCAGATTTAGAGAATAAAAAACCACAGGGCAACCAATTAAATTTTAATTTTAGATTAAAATATGAAAAAATTTAGTAGAAGTATATTTCACACAATATTTGAAATACTGTTACCCTAAAATTGCTCAGAAACGCAACAATAATAAAATATTATATCCTATCTGGTAGCTCTATGTTCAAAAAAGTTTTCTGGATAGTATTTCCAATGTGGAGAATATTCCTCTTAGGACAGATATACCTTAAAACCAGAAATAATCTTCTCTGATTCTATCTTGTCTACTCAAAGCATATATAACCAAACTGCATTGTCTAATTTCATTTAAAAGCTTTTAAGAGAGACTGAACAATAGTATCGTTGGTAGGGTATTTGCCTTGCATGCTGCTGACCAGGTTCAATGCCTGGCACCCCATGTTTCCCAGAACCTGCAAGTAGTAGAACCAGGAGTAGGCCCTGAGCATCACTGGGTATAACTTCCAAACCAAAAAGAGAGAGAGAAGGAAAGAGAAAATGCTAAAGAGAAACAAGTGACCTGTTACAAAGATACTTTTGGTTGGAATACATACATTCTGGGGTAAGAGATATAATACAATAGGCAGGATGCTTGCTCTGCATATGGCTGACTTTGATTCTATCCACTCCATCATATGTATCATATATATGTATGTGTGTATATATATACATATATATACTATATATATACATATACATATGCCTTCTTACCACTATGCTATTACTCTGGCCCTCTTTTATTTATTTTTTTGGGGGGGCCACACCCGGCGACGCTCAGGGGTTACTCCTGGCTATTCGCTCAGAAGTCGCTCCTGGCAGGCACGGGGGACCATATGGGGAACCGGGGGATCGAACCGCGGTCCGTCCTAGGTTAGCGCAGGCACCTTATCTCTAGCGCCACCGCCCGGCCCCCCTCTTTTATTTTTATATTTATTTTTTTGGTCTTGTAGGTCACACTTCTTTGTGCTCAAGAGTTACTCCTGGCTCTGTGCTTAGGAATTACTCCTGGTGGTGTATATAGTATATATAATATATATGTATACATATATATATTATATATATAGTCCCCTGAACCCTGCCATGAGTGATACCTAAGTACAGAGCCAGGAGTAAGCCATGAATAGCTCTGTGTGTGCCCCATCAAAACAAATATATCTAATGCATATATTCTTTTTTTGTTTTGTTTTGTTTTTGGGTCACACCCGCTGACACACGGGGGTTGCTCCTGGCTACGCACTCAGAAGTCGCTCCTGGCTTGGTGGACCATATGGGACACCAGGGGATCGAACCGTGGTTCGTCCTAGGCTAGTGCTGGCAAAGCAGACACCTTACCTCTAGCACCACCACGCCGGCCCAATGCATATATTCTTTTAAGGCAAAGTTTTTTCAAATAAGGCTCAGGACATTCCAAGGGGTCATATGTGGGTATGTATCAAGCAGTATAACTGGGGCATTTAGAAAGAAACATTATTGTAAAGGGGGCATGGTTGAAAATGGTTGAAAAATGCTGTTTGTTTCTTTATATAAAAAAAAACAATTCCCCATACTTTCCTGAGTTATAGATAGATAGATAGATGTATATATGTATTATATTTGCCTCAGTTTTCCTAGCCTGTTGCTAATATTTTATGAGAAACTCTTTAGTTATCATTCTCAGATTTGAAAATTCATTCTATTACTAACTAGTGTAGAAAATTTCAGTTACGTGTTAAACTATACATCTCTTTCAGTAACCAATATATGGAATGACATTTCTATTAAAAAATGCATGGCTTGGGCCCGGGAGATAGCATGGAGGTAAGGTGTTTACCTTTCATGCAAAAGGTCATCGGTTCGAATCCCGGTGCCCCATATGGTCCCCTGTGCCTGCCATGAGCAATTTCTGAGCATGGAGCCAGGAGTAACCCCTGAGTGCTGCCGGGTGTGACCCAAAACCAAAAAAAAAAAAAAAAAAAAATGCACGGCTTGTTTTCTAAGCCATGTTTTGAAATCTTAGCAGTGGACCTATAACAAGAGCATTTTTGCCTTTTTTATCTTGATAGGAGGAAAACTAAGTGAGCGTTGTTTGCCAATAAGGCACATAGAACAGAGAAAATAAATTTATTTTGCAGGAAAACATACAAGAATTAGAGTTTGAAATTAATAACCACAGCTGCTAACACCTCGTGCTGCAAAAGAACCCACCCACACATGAGAAGGTGCCCCTATGCTGCCATAGATTCAAAACTAGCATCAAAAGATGAGCTAAATGGTCTACTTTAAGGCAAGACAAACCCCGTAAACACATGAAACTTCTACCATAAAATCGAACAAATTCCCATAACAATCATCTCTCTCAATGTTAATGGACTAAATGCACCACTTAAGAGACTCAGAGTGGCAAAATAGATTAGAATATTGAATCCAACATTTTGCTGCATGCAAGAAACACATTTAAATATTCAAAGCTCAAAGTCAAGAGGCTGTGGAACATTCCTTCAAACAATTCCCTTAAAAAGCTGGAGTGGCTGTACTAACAGAAAACATAGAGTTCAGACTTAAAAACGTTATAAGAGATAGAGGTTGGCATTTCTTGAAACTTCTTTTTTTGGGGGGGCACACCTGGTGACTCTCAGGGGTTACTCCTGGCTATGCTCTCAGAAGTCACTGTGGGGGGCCATATGGGAAACTGGGGGATTGAACCACGGTCCGTCCAAGGCTAGCACAGGCAAAGCAGGCACCTAACCTCCAGCACCACCGCCCAGCCCCAGAGGTTGGCATTTCTTAATAATCAATGAATATGTATACTAGAAAATCATGCTTATAAATGCATAATGACCCAATAAGAGGCCAGCAAAGTACTTAAAACAATAGAATTGAAGATAGATATCAATAACAGCACAAATAATAGTGGTATGGGAGACTTCAACACCATCTTGTCACATCATGATAAATCAACCAAGCTCAAAACTTTACAAGGACATAATAGTTTTGAAGAAAAATTTGGAAGAGTAAGTTAGTAGATTTTATATATATATATATATGTATATGTATATATATATGCATAATAAAGCTTTGCATCCCCAGAAAGCTGGATATACATTCTTCTGCAAGGTACATAAGGGATTCTCCAAGATAGATCACATACTGCTCTATAAAACATACCTCCATCAAATCAAGAAGAAAGAAATTATATCAACTATCTTCTCAGATAATGATACACTGAAGATAGAAGCGAATTACAAGCAGAAATGGAGAAATAACTTTAACACCTGGAAATTAAAAAGCTTACTACGGAATAATCAGAGATGAAATCAAAGAGAAAATCAAAGCTTCCTGGAAACAAAAGAGAATGAAGACATGAATTATTAGAATTTGTGGGCCACAGCATAAACAGTATTAAGAGGAAAAATATATAGCTTTGCAAACACTTTTGAGGAAGAAACTAAGGGCTTACACAAGTAACTTAATGTCACAGCTTAAAAATTTAGAAAAATAAAACAAGTAAAATAACCAAAACTAGGCAGGAAATAGGAAATAACAAAAATTGGGGTGTAAATGAATGAACTGGAAACAAACAAACAAAAACAATCCAAAAGATCAATGACAGCAAGAGGTGAATCTTTTAAAAAATGAATAAGATCAATAAAACATTAGCAAGACTCACAAAGAAAGAGAAACTTAATAAATTCAATCAGAATTGTCACCATGGTGACTACAGAAATTCAAAGGGTAATCATATTTCTCAGTTACTTTGAGAAACTTTATTATACAAAACGTGAGAACTTCGAAGAAATGAATAAATTCGTAGACTCATAATCTCCCAAGGTTGAACGAAGATAATCTGGAATATCTGAATAGACTAATAAGGAAATTGAAATGGTAATCAAAGGCTTTCCCCTAAACAAAATCCCAGACCCATATGGATTCACTAATAAATCCTTTCAAGCCTTTAAAGAGGTTCTACTGCTAAAAATTTTCAGGGTCCCCCAGGAAATTGAAGAAATGGAAACACGTCCTAATAGTTTTTATGAAGCTAATGTCACCTTGATACCAAAAGTAGAGATACCATGAAAAAAGGAAGCTACAGATTGATATCCTTGAACACAAATGTGAAGATTCTCAACAAAATACTTGCAAATAGAATCCAATAGCTCATCAAGAAGGTTATACACTACGACCAAGTGGGATTCATCATAGAAATGCAAGGATGGGTTAACACATGCAAATCAATCAGTATAATACACCATATCAACAAAAGAAAAAACAAAAATGATATGATCTATCAATAGATACAGAGAAAGGATTTGACAAATTCCAGAACCTGTTCATAATAACAAATTTTCATAAGATGTAAATTGAAGAAAATTCACAAACTCAAAGCTATTTTTCACAAGTCTATGATAAATGTTACACTCAATGGGAAAAAATAAAGACTTTACTCTAATATCTGGCATGAGACAAGGTTGACCCCTCTTGTCACTTCTATTCAATATAGTACTGGAAATACTTGTCATAGCAATTAGAAAAGAAAATGATATCAAGGGTATCCAGACAAAAATGTAAGAGCCAAGATCTCACTGTTATCAGATGACATGACACTTTTTAAAATTCCTAAAGACTCTACCAAAAAGCTTCTAGAAACAATAAATTTGTATAGTAAAGTGATAGGCTACAAATTAATAAGCAAAAACTATGATTTTTCTAATAGTAGTAATTAAAGAGAAGAAAGACATTAATAAGAACAGTCCCAGGGGTCTTGCGCTATAGCAGAGAGGGTATGGTATTTGTCTTGCATGCAGTCAGCCTGGGTTCGACCCCCAGCATCCCATATGATTATTCAAGCCTTCTAGGAATAATTTCTGAGTACAGAAGCAGGAGTAACACCTGAGCATTGCCAGGTTTGGTCCCCCAACCAAAACAAACAAATAAACAATTCCATTTACAATTGTGTCTCAGAAAATCAAGTACCTCAGAGTCAACTTAACTAGAAAGATGAAAGATCTATATAAAGAAAACTACAGAACACTACTTCAAGAAATAAAAGAAGGAAATAGAAATGGAGGTGTGTTCTCTGCTCATGGATTGGGAGGATCAATATCATTAAAATGGCAATAATTCACAAAGCATTGTACAGATTTAATGCAATCCTTTAAGAAACACCACTGTTCAAGCAAGTGGAAGCAGCAATAAAAAATGGGACTACATTACACTGAGAAGCTCATGCACTTCAAAGGAAGTGTGACTAGGATACAAAGACTAATCACTGAATGGGAGAAACTATTAACCCAATATTCATCAGCTAGGGGTTTAATATCTATGACATACAAGGTACTTATAGAACTTAGCAAGAAAAAGAAATATAATCCCATTCAAACATTTGGAAAGAAGAAATGAACAGATATTTCCTCAAAGAAGAAAAACAGATGGTTAAAAGGCACCTGAAAAAATATCTACATCAGTCATCGTCATGGAGATAAAAATCAAAACAATAATATATCTTTCACACCACAAAGACTGGAACACATAAAAAAATAACAAGAACAGCTATACCACTCCTAGGAATATACTCTAGGAACACAAAAATACAATACAAAAATCCCTTCCTTACACCTATATTCATTGCAGCACAATTTACTATAGCAAGACTCTGGAAACAAGCAAGATCCCCCTCAACAGATGAATGACTAAAGAAACTATGGTACATATACACAATGGAATATTTTGCAGTCATCAAAAGAGATGAAGTCATGAAATTTTCCTATACCTGGATGTACATGGAATTTATTATGTTGAATGAAATAAATCAGAGAGAGAGAGAAAGATGCAGAATGGTCTCACTTATTTATGGGTTTTTAAGAAAAATGAAAGACATTTTTGCAATAATTTTTAATGACAAAGGAGAGGAGGGTTGGAAATTCCAGCTCACCTCATGAAGCTCACCACAAAGAGTGATGAACTTAGTTAGAGAAATAACTACATTGAGAACTATCCTAACAATGAGAATATATGAGAGAAATAGAAAGCCTGTGTAGAGTACAGGCAAAGGTGGGGTAGGGAGGAGGGAGAATTCAGACATTGGTGATGGGAATGATGCACTGGTGATGGGGGTGTTCTTTACATGACAGAAACCCAACCACAATCATGTTTGTAATCAAGGTGTTTAAATAAATTATTACTTAAAAAATAACAAGAACAACCAATGCTAGTGTGGATGCAGAGAGAAAGGAACTCTCACTTCTGGTGAGGCTATAGACTGGTTCAACCTTTTTTGGAAAAAATTTTAATACTCCTAAAAATACTCTAAATTGTGTTTCCATTTTATTCAGCAATACCATTCCTAAAAATATTCCCTATGAACTCATAAAACACTATGCAGTAAAGCCCCCTGCGTTTCTATTTTCATTGAACATTATTTATAATAGCAAGAATCTGGAAACAAACCAAGTGTCTGAGATCTGAGATCTGAGGAAAATCTAAAGAACCTGTGGTACATCTACACAATGGAATACCATGCAACTATTAGGAAAAATGAAGTCATGAAATTTTCTTATACATGAATGGATAGGGAGGTTAGTAAGCTGAGTGAAATGAAACAGAGGGAGTAGGATAGACATAGAATAATATCACCATTTGTAGGATATAAGAAAAATAAAAGATAGTATGGTGATAATATACAGAGACAATAGAGATGAGGGCTAGGAGGACCAGTCCATAGCAGGAAGTTTGTGACAAAGAGCTAGTATTGCAGATAGTGTAGAGAAGTCTGCTATGTCATTGTCCACTATGAAAATGATAATAGAAATGTATCACTCTGGACAAAAATGGAGTGCTGAAAGAAACTAAAATAATATATTAAGTAACCCTTCATTAAGAAAAGTGCAAACCGGGGCCAGCGAGATAGCATGGAGGTAAAGCGTTTGCCTTCCATGCAGGAGGACAGTAGTTCGAATCCAGCCATCCCATGTGGTCCCCTGTGCCTGCCAGGGGCGATTTCTGAGCATAGAGCCAGGAGTAACCCCTGAGCGATCCGGGTGTGACCCAAAAACCAAAAACAAACAAACAAACAAGAAAAGTGCAAACCAGTGTTAAAAGGGGGGGAGAGATAGAGAGAGACAGATTTAGAAGTGAAATATCTTCCAAGAGGCAGGCAGGGGTGGTTGACTGGAAGGGATATTGGGGATCCTAGTGAAAAGAAACGTGTACTGGTGAAGGAAGGTGTACATTGTTTGAAATTCAACAGTGGGCAATTTTCTAACCATAGTGATTAAATAAAAATTAAAAAATTAATAATTGGTTGGCCAAGAAATGGTTCAATGGTAGTACACATGCATTACATGTGTGACGTCCTGGGTTTGATACCTGGTTCTGGCACCAGACACATACAAATAAATAAAATAATTAACTTGTATGAATGTTTTATAGAAAACTTCCACCAAAATTTCATTTAATGGGTTTCAGAGTTGTATTATGTTTCTCTTCCTTTTAAAGATGGAATTTCTATTGGTATAGGTCTTAAGGTATTTCTATTGGTATACATCTAATGAAAAATAGATGATTGTTATATAATGTGGCACTCTAAAAAATCACATTTCATTTGAGTCTACATGAGAAAAGAGTTGATCAAAGCACTATTGCATTTTCACTTATATTTATATTTACTTCAAAGGGCTATAAATACACACTGAGGCTATTTCATGGAATATACAAATTTATAAAATTCAATCAAATACTCATGGGAGGTAGAGTAGTGCATTATTGTTTATTGGGTACAGAATTTAGATTTGAGACAATGAAAACAGTTCATGAGGTTAATGCGGTGATGCTTACCCAACATTATGAATGCATTTAATGCCTCTGATGTCTGTTTTTAACCATGACTAACACACCTAATGCTATATTTTATGTATTTAATCACCATGAAAATATTTGATCAAAATATTGTAGTCATGTTCTGAAATAGTTTTATTAAGTGAAAGAGTTTTTTTTTTTTTTTGGAGGTGGCTCCCCTTTAGGAAAAATAGCAACCTAAATGTTTGACTCCTCTTTCACTTTAAGCAATATTATTGGATCACAAGATTGAGATCTTCTTTGAACATATCTTTCTTTAACGCCCCTCCAGCAGAATTAGATATTATTCATTTGAGAACTCCAGTCTACTTAATTATAATTTAATTCATAACTTTACTTAATATAATTTTATACTAAAGAATTAATATATTAGGAAATGGGATTGCTTCCAACTACAGATTAGTTTATTTTGCCTTGAGATACTAAATCAATGACTGTGCAAAGGGAAGGGAGTAAGACTTTAGATATTAATGACAATGTTTATGTTGATAGTGATAAAAATAAAGTAGTAGAAGGAAAAACACTCACTAACATATGAATTGAAGAATGTACATGAAATAGCTAAGTTTTTAATATTTTCCACCTTCCTTTTAGGGATTTCACAGTGACTTCTAGGAGATACTGTATTCTCTCCATATAAGTTGACCAGGTAATTAGACTGAGATAGCGAATAGATAGTTCTGTTCTTGAGTCTATTGAACTCTCTCTGTCTGTCTATCTGCCTGTCTGTCTCTCTCTGTCTCTGTTTCTGTCTCTCTGTCTGTCTCTCTCTTTCTCTCTTTCTCTCATAAAACCAGTGGTGCTCAGGGGTTACTCCTGGCTCTGCACTCAGAAATTATGCCTGGCAGGCTCTGAGGACCATATAGGATAATGGGAATAGATCTTGGGTCTGCCGTATGCATGGGATATACTGTATCCACTGTGCTATTCCTCTAGCCCCAACTATTGAACTCTTAGAAAACCTTATTTTAGAAAACTTTGTTCACTCTTCCTCTATAGAGTAAAGAATTTTAAATATGCATTTCCAGAATCTTCTTTCAGATATACATTTACCAATTATATTTTATTTCATTTTATTGAAACAATTGCAATCCAAATATCTCTTTTGCCTCTCCAACCTAATCTTCCCATATTAAACACCCTGGTAAATGTGACTGATTTTCTGAAGGGATTAGATAGCATTAAAGATAAACAAACATTCTTACTATAGTTAGTCTATGGAGAGAAACTGTTGCTAGAATGGTGGTGGAAGAGAGTGATGCTACTAAATGAGCAGGAAACCTTGACTTGTGAAAAATAGAAAGAAAAACCTACTAAACCAAAGCCAAATAATAGGCATTTACTGGAATATCATAGATCTTTCATAGAATTCAAAGACAGAAAATTTCTTGGACTTCATAGGTACTAGGAATCAAACTCTGGGAAAATGGAAACCAAGAAACATTTTATTTTCTCTTCTTCCTTCTTTCACTTCTCTTTATCCTACATTATATTCTCTTCTCTTCCTACCCATTTTTTATCACTTGTTTTGCTCATATTGTTTATGACTTAGCCAATTTTAAGTTTACATGAAAATTCTGTCTAAACATACAAGAGAGACACTATTTGGAGCTCTTCATATACACTCCAAAATCCACACATCAGAGACTGTTTTAGCTTATTTGGTTATGGCTCAGTTTGTTGTGACAGATTCTAGGAATCTCTCTGTGTAATATCCATTTAATAGGGGCTCTTGGTACAGATTTTCTTAAACTAGAATCTGATAACACATATGCTCCTTAAAAATATTTTTGTGCAAGCAGACTCACTTATTTGGTGAATGAAGTAAATTTTTTAGCAAAGTACTTAGGAAGTACACAGACTATCTCTTATTATCAAAAGCAATAGAGTTAGAATTCTTACATGAAGAATCTTAGCAGGTCTTTCATTTAGGGTACTGCCATTTGCATATCTCAGCATTAATGCCTATCTTCTCTCTGTGTTTCCCTATGCTATACTTAATATTCTTGAGATGGGGAATCTAAATATTTGGATGAAAATATGTTCATCTACAAATTCTTCTGTTCTACAGTATACATGACTTGGTGACTACTTTATTCTCTTATTTTTGTACACCACTTCTTGGTGGTTCAGTGTTTATGCTTATACTCACTCATAAATGCACACATATATTGTAATCTTATACAATACATATATTGTATTCTTTCAACAGTAGGTCCTTTTGCAGCATATGCGACTCAGTTATTTCATATACTGCTATAAATGGGCTGCTAACCTTTATTTTGAGGGAGAATGCTTGAAGTTCATCATCTGGAAATGTAGAGCCTACATTTTCTACATGATCTTCATATTTTTCTTCATGCCTTCCATAATATTATCTCCATTGAGTGCAATATACCTTGTTGAAATAAAAGGATAAAGAAAATAATGCTATTTCTTTTTAAAGGGGGTAAAGGGAGGTTTTTCTTCAAGAAAGTATACAAGTAACAGAAAGAAAATGATATTAGAGACTACAGTTCTCATTACTCAAAGTGGTAATGAAATTTTCTCTCCCATGACTCATTCCATAATTTCTTGTGTTCTGGTTAGCTGGTTTCTTAGTCTGTTGGGATTATTTAACTGGTGGGGGTATGGTAAATCCTAGTGGTCCTAATTTACAGTGTTATGGGGGTATGGTACTTGCCCATTATTTTTGCATCTGGATATGACAGTTTGATAAACAACATTTAAAGGTAAAAATGTTTCATCAATAATCTTTCAGCTGGGGCCCGGGAGATAGCATGGAGGTAAGGCATTTGTCTTTCATGCAAAAGGTCATCAGTTCAAATCCCGGTGCCCCATATGGTCCCCCGTGCCTGCCAGGAGCAATTTCTGAGCATGGAGCCATGAGTAACCCCTGAGCACTGCCTTGATGATTGAATCAACTGTCCAACTCAATCTCATGACTACTTTGTATATTCCACTAGGAAAGCCATGGATTCCCTGTTGCATGGAGTCTAAAGCCCACATTTCCTAACAAACTACCACTGCCTTCATGATCTGCTTGTCTACTCTCAGTGTTCTGTGCTTCCACTTATCTAAAACCTTGCTAAGTCAGTTGTAACCCTACTAGCTTCCTTATCAGACCAAGTTCTCTCTCTTTCCTTGCTGTCCATATCTGCAAAGAATTCTTACACTATATTTATTTTGGCTTGACTGGAAGAGCCATTATCTAGAATTTTTCTGTCCAGTCCTTTATACCCTACCACATTCTAACTACATCACTGTCATTTTTAACGAGTATTTCATCCAATATCTACTCATTATCCTGTCTCTACAATACTCTACAAGTGAACAGAAGGACGAACAATTTGACTTACAGGGGACTTCTTGTCTTCAAAAGAGTAGGAACATTCATATATTTACAGTCTGATTGTGGAATGAATAATGTATATAGTATCACTCACTAAAAATTTTTTTTTGATGGTGTTTGGTCTTATATGTAATACAACTCTTTTAAGCTATTTCTCCACTCCTGGAATAGATTTTTCTGTGCTATAAATTAGGAATGACCTCAAGAGATCATCATTCTCTTTCTAATGTTGGTTTGACTGTTTGATTCTCCCATGCACCTACCTTCTGTTTTGACTCCTAACATTTATTTTTGAACTATTAATTTCTCTTTTCCATTTCTATTTAAAAAAAAAAAGAATTCCAAAAATGAAGATATAGAACCTGGCTTCTGTTCATATATCTTATGCCAACTTCCACTGAAATGGTGAGGCCAGGGATCAGAGTCCTCAAGTCATGGGGTTGGTTTACATTGGGGACCAACAGAATACAGTAGAGACCCTGGGTCAAGAAAATGCAGACTGAAATGCTTGCAAAGTGTTCTTTGCAGGAGAAGAGAGAAAAGAACATGTCCAGACCTAACCGTGGGGGCGTCATAGGCTGTCAATGATGCTCTCTCAATGACCCCCTTCTTGGATCTTGCTTCAAGCCCAAGGTGGGTCCACACAGCTAGCGGGGAGCAGCTGCAAGCAGAGAGCGGGCGAGGCGGGACTTCCGGTCCCTTGCACCAAAGCCTTCCGGCGCGAGGCGGAAGCCTGGCTCCAGGTCTAGCTCGGAGCCAGCAGGAGCGTCTGGGCCACTTGAGTCTCCTAGTTGAGCAAAACCTTTCGGCCCCGACCGCCGCCCCGCGGCATCGCCAAGGCCGGGGAGCCCCGGGGAGGTAGGGAATCAGAAGCCGGGACTTGTCCGCGCGCGCCTTGTAAGGTGAGCCGGGACCGATCGCGCAAGGGAGGTGGGAGCTGGGGGGATGGAGGCGTGGGGAGGGGATCCCCGAAGGGTGACCCCGACTAGCCCAGTCGCCTAAGGCCCGGGAGGCCCGGAGATGGGTGGGAGTGGCGGGTGACACCCGGGCAGAGATGCTCATCGGAGGCAAAGTCATCCTGCACGGGGGGGAGTGTCCCCACACCTGGCTAGGGGTGGTCCATAGGGATGGAGTGAAAGGGCCTCAGAGGGAGGCTCTAAGGGGGGCTGCAAGGGTTGAGGGGGGGTCCCTCTGAGGGAGGTGGAGGAGAAGAGCATCAGGTCTGGGGGACCCTTTGCAATCCATGCAACTGACTTGGGGGTCCCGTGGGGGCTGGCAGGGAGGTGGGGGAAAGTTGAACTTGTCCTTCTCCTCTGGTGCCACCTTAGCTGCAATTTTCTTTCTTTTATAGAAGCATTTTTTTTTTAAATCAGAGTTCATGCCATATTTATTGCATTTATTGCAAGACTTTTTGACAGTTCAATACTACAGGTAAAATATTTTAGAAAGTGTTTCACCTAGTATTTTTCTTTTTCTTTGTCAAACCGACCTTGCTCCAAAAATGCACCCCTTAAGCCAGCCAAGCCAGCCAGCCAGCTCAAGTTGGAGTTTTTTGGAATCTTGAGGAATCTAATTGAATGCATTCTGCAGGAGCAGTGAGAATCACGTGGAAAGCCAGCACTGTCAACATTTGTAGTCACAGCTCCTTGTTTTTTTCCGCTCAGTTTTCTAACAGTTTTTCTAACAGCCATTATATTGGATTTCTTTTTTTTTTTTTTTCCTTTCCCTTTTTTTTCTCCGATCAGGTTTGCAGCTGGTTGGTTGGCTTTGCTTTGCTGTGACTAAGACATTTACGTTCTATTTCTGCCAGACAGTACTTTAAAAAAAATATTGATGACCCACGATTTATTATTTTAGACACACAGCCCGTTTAAAATGGCCAGCACATAGTAGTATGTGCACTTGTTTTTTTTTTCTTTATCATGACCAGGGGGTCATTATTAATTTTATTTTATTAATTGTCTACCTCGTGTGTATCTTTTATGGCCGTAATTAATGGGTGCTTCCTAATTTTTGCATTACATAGTGCCTGACTACTGCAATTACAACACTCTCCTCACTTTGAATAGAGAGTAAACGAATTGGATGTTTGCCATGAACTAGGCAAGGTAGCTAGCAAGCTATAACACTGTCATTGGTGGAGTGTAAGAGATGCTGATTTGCTTTATTTCAAGTGTTTCACATTCCAAGTGTTAATCGCTTTTTATTTTTTAAATCATGTTGGTATAAGTAGTTTTTAGATTTCTGCCCCCCAAATTAGATCTCTCCTCTAAAGATCATCTTCTGCTGGTTTTGGGACCAGAGGTTGGATCCACTGTTTGTCCTGGATCTTAGCTTTGACAGTCCCTGATTGTCACCAATTCAAGTAAGCCAGAATTTTTTATATTTACTGATGCTTGGGCACTTGCTTATTCACTCTTTTCCCCTCCAAGTTAATTGAAATATGATGGACATGTACAAATTATACATATTATGTTTCTCATGTACATGATGTTTATGACTACCACAATCATTGGACACATCCAATGAATAGATTCTCACCTTACATGGTACCTTTTTGTTTTATTTTTGAGCCATACAGCCACATCTAGTTGTGCTGAGGGCTTACTCTTGGATCTGGACTCAGGGATCATTCTAGTCTGTTCAGGGAATTATATGAGGTTGAACCCAAGTAGTTTGTGCAAGTCATTTGCTCTATTCTCTCTATCCCTCTTTCTTTTCTTATGGGAGAACACTTGAAATCATCCTTCCAAATTTCACATATACACTGCAGTTATCAGCTATTTGTTATAGCTCATAAGTTCTTGACAGCTTGAAAAATCTGTGCTTGAGTAAGGTGGACATTTAGAACCTCCTCTTTAGGGCTACAGTTCATACTTGTAAGTGACAGCTGTGCCTAAACAATGTCTTAGCATAAATAGGCACTTTGATTAATCTTTCAAATTAGAAAGTGATGACACTGTTCTTCATAGTCAGATTCTATGTTTGAAATTTTGGTTTAACATAAATAAATATTCTTTCTCCTTCCCTCGTTTTTGGGAAGCATTTGGGAATGAAAGTGTTTTAGACTTTAAATTTTTAGACTTTACCCTGTGTCAGCAGAAATGTTGGTTGTTGAAATAAAAACATTTCTGCATGTAAATATGGTATGCTTGAAATTTACCCTCTGTTCTGGATTATTTTTGGTTCTTTGTTCTAATTGTTGAGTACATTTTTTGCCTTTCTCTGAAGAAATTCTTTGTGTTATTCTGTAGGAATTAGGTGGCTTTTATTTTTTACATATTAGCCTGTAGTGTTGATTTTCATTTAAAATGCAGCAAATCACTAGTTATCTGTGGATTTACTGTTTTTAAAAATTTTGCTGCAATGAAGTATGTATATTGGAAGAACTATTAAAATAGTGATAGTAAAACTGATACATTTTATTTTACTTAATCAATTTATATATGTGAAGTCATTTGCTTGATTGAGATTTTTGATTTTATACTCTTTGGTGATTGATTTTAATATTATTCAGGCAATTGTCTGTTTTGCATATTCTAATTAGGATATGCAAAGTTTGCCCTTTGACAAAATCATAGGAAATTAATATAGCTGGGAATTTTTGGGGGGAGGGTTTGGGGGCTATACTGGGTCACTTACTTTGGCTCTTAGGGATCACTCTTATTGTGGTTGGGGGACCATAGGAGATACTAAGCAAAATGCTGATCTTATGTTGGTGTATCATCTAAATATTGTGTTGTCTATGCTGGAGTGTGGATGTCATTAAGATTGTTTAAGGATTAATCAAACCCTATTTTAATAAAACTTTCTTACATTATTTTCTGCTGAGTTCAATCTTCATTTCTCCTGGTGACTAAGATTGTGGAGGCTTTAGCCATTCAGGGCTATCAGAGTAGTCATCAAGAATTTCAGTTTTGTAAGCAGAACTATGTCCATTCTGCAGAATCAGACTTCATAGATCTTGGCACATTTTCTAGCCTAGAGACACATAATTTAAGGCTACATGCCACTTATTTGCATGATTGTTTGAAAAGTAGTTTTAATAGTAAGTCATAATTGGTCAGATTATATTAATGAACTCTACTCAGTTTTGCTTAGTGAAGCATCACATTAAATTATGAATGAAGTTTCTATTAATGTGATGGGAATACCTCAGATTGAAAATATTATAGACATGTATTTTTTTTGTTTGTTTGTTTTGTTTTTTGGAGGGTCTCACCCAGCAGTGCTCAGGGGTTTCTCCTGGTTTTCTGCTCAGAAATCGCTCCTGGCAGACTCCGGGGAAACATATGGGATGCCGGGATTCGAACCACCACCCTTCTGCAATCAAGACAAACGCTCTACCTCCATGTTATCTCTCCGGCCCCTATAGACATATATTTTTGCCCTTAATCTTAACCTCTTTTTGTTACTTTTTTTAAATTTAGTTTTTAATTTGAGATCCCAAGGAAAAGAAAAACTGCTGGATTAAATATTTTGACCTGAGAAACCTTATAGTAGGCACAGTGCTTGCCTTGTACTTGACCAACCTAGAGTTCAATCCAGACAACCCATAATGTCCCCTCACTCTGCTTAGAGTGATCCCAGGATACAGAGTCAGAAAGTTAACATTGAGCACTATTGATGTGCCCAATAACAAAACAAAACAGAACAAAAACAACAACAACACATATTTGAGCAAAGGTGGAAGAATTCTGATAGATAAATTAGAGGGCCCAAATTCTTCATAGGTGGTATCTATTAATCTGATCCTGTATGTTTACAGAGAATTCTTTTTTTTTTATTAGTATCTTTATTTAAACACTTTGATTACAAATATGATTGTACTTGGATTTCAGTCATGTAAAGAACACCCCCCTTCACTGGTGCAACATTCCCACCACCAAGGTTCCAAATCTCCCTCCTCCCCACCCCACCCCACCTGTACTCTAGATAAGCTTTCCACTTCCCTCTTTCATTCACATTGTTCTAATGTGAAAAGCAGAACTTTACATTATATCCTGTTAAATTATCCTGGTAGTGTTTCATTGGTTCAAGATATAGTTTGGTCTCTTTCTTCTCATTCATTTACTATAGCCATTCCTCCCTCCTTAGTTTTCTTTCTTGTACTTACTTATACTTGTGATGCCTGAGTGATGGCTTATTTATTTACTTATGTGAAAGTTGTGTTGAGTTAGGGCTCTTTGAACTGATTTCAGATAGTTTGCTAGCTAATGTTCTAGTAGGGTTGAGAGTAGATCATCTGTGTAATTGATGCAGTTTTCTATAGAAAATTATAGTATGGGATAGTATTCTATGTCTTGTATTTATTCTCTGTGAGACCCAGTAATTTCTTATATGCCATTTAAAAGCTTGTGTTGAGTTTTCTATCCTCTACCACTCACTTTTACTTGCATGTTTCTGAAGAACAGAGAAGTAATTGAGATGAGATACCATGATACTTGCCTCTCTCTTAGTCTTCATAACAAATATCATTAGAATAATCGAAACTGGTATAAAGAAAAAAAATCTAGGTCTTGCTATTACTTATGGTTTTAATTTTTGCTTTGAAATTTATCTTTGAGCTACAGTTGAACCTTATCCATAATCTAAAGACATTTACAGATATTAACTATAAAATGATTAAAAAAGTCTTATAAAAGCATAATTAATGTACTTGGAAACTAGGTTTGCCAATGGCCTTACTCTATTATTAACTAGCTAGATAATTATATAGAGAACTTGACAGAGTGTGTAAGTAGATTTTTTTCCTACCTTTAGTCAAGGATAGACTTTTAAATGGTATACTAATTATCTCTTATATGGAAACAAAATTTGCTTTGATTCACATCTTAGTTCTTCATCTCTATATTTTAAAAGTTAAAATTGTTTACAGCTCAGTCTCCCTTGAAGTCTACTTTAAATTAATGAGATTAATGATATGCTAATTAGATCATAAATGGCGAAATAGGCATGTAATCATTAAGTTCTCAGCAACATGATGTGTAGAGGAATAGAAAGATTTCTAAACTAAGTGTCAAATAACTGTGTTCTAGATTATAGTTATATGATGGACTGTTGTACCATACGAAGCCCCTGACTAATTTCATATGAAAAGTTAGGGCCTTGGGTTGCATCATTATTCTTTTTATGCCTTTACGATGAAAAACATGATGGGTAAGTCCTCAGCAGCTACTTTAGATTTCTAGTAGAGGCAAGTGTTTCTCACATAGACTAAGAATGACTGCCTTCTCTATCAGCTATGATCTTTTCAACTCTTTTAGATCTGTTATCTAGTAGAGTAGTTATATATGGCTATGTAAAGTTAAATTAAATCCAATTGAAATTTTCGTTCTGGCACACTGGAGATAATTTGAATGGCTTTGCAAGTGGGAATTTAGAGTTCTTGCACCACATAGTTCACCTAGCACCTAGCACCATGCCAGATGTCTCCCCCAGTATGGGTATGGTCAGAGGGGCTGGCATTGACAGTACATCGAATAGGGTGCTTGCCTTGCTTGTAGTTAAATCCCTTGGACCTTCTCTGTTTTCAGAGTCCTGCCAGGAGTGAATGATCTCTGAATAGAGCCAAGAATAAGTCCTGAGCACAGCAGGGCATGCTCCCAAATCAAAACAAAACAGAAACAAAAGAAAAAAAATTCCATTCTCCAGTCATATGAAGTTCTTCACATGCTCCTGTCACACGTGGGACTGACATTTAGTGTAGCTATGGAACATTTACCATCTCATTGTTTTATGGGACCCTGTTTGAGAGTTTGAGCTGTGTAAAGTCCAAAATGGTGTCTAATAGCATAGGTTTTTTTTGTTTTTTTGTTTTGTTTTTTTTGGGTCACACCCGGCAGTGCTCAGGGGTTACTCCTGGCTCCATGCTCAGAAATTGCTCCTGGCAGGCATGGGGGACCATATGGGGCACCGGGATTCGAACGATGACCTTTTGCATGAAAGACAAACACCTTACCTCCATGCTATCTATCTCCCAGGCCCCATAATAGCATAGTTTTAAAATGATTTTGTGGTTAGGATCATTTTGTCTGATGCTCAAGGGCACTTGCCTCAGTGACGGCTGAATTCTTTCATTGGCATTGCCAGTTCTTTTCATAATTAGCCAGAAGGAATTAAAGAGGCACATGCAGTGTGCTGGAAGACTTAGAGGTTTCAAGCACTTATTTTTACATCCTTGTATATCTTACTCAGCTGTGGAAAGGAGAAATAAAAATGTGATTACTTTGTTAGATCTTGGATTTATTTGTAGAGATGGCTTTACCAAGCAGTTAAAACCGTGTTTCAATCCTTAAAATGAATCATGTCTGTTTCAAAAATATGGTCTTATGTCTGGAGATATAGCTAATAATAATTGTATCTTAAGGAATGAAAGCACTATGGGATTCATTAGTCATTAAATGACAAATTATTTTCAGTACTGGTCTTGTTGCAGTGATACTATGATAGGACATATCATGTATCTGCCTCAGCTTATAGTATAATTATCTCTGCACAAATCTAGAAACCATTTCACTTATGTTCAGAGATTGGTAGATTGGTAGATTTTGACTCAGTGACGTGTTGTGTTTATCATTCTGAGAAATATTTTTGATGCCTGAAAATCTTTCTATTAAAGGTTTGTTTCTGCAACCCTTGGAGCTGAAAGGGAACTTTTCTGTACCCTTTTGATTGAATTTTCACTTACAAATTTTTACTTGCATGTATAAACAACCTGAGTTCAGAAAAGCTTGAAAGAAGCCTTTTTTTGGGAAAAAATATATGTTTGAATGCTTCTTTTTATTAATTTCTAACCATTGATCATAAGATAAAAGAACTTCATTTCTTCAGACTTATATATTTTAAATTCTACAGTATCTTTTTTCACAGTTTTATGGATGGTAAATATTGGTAGTTAGTAATCTGCATTTGGTTTTTAGTCAGGCACCATAGCAATTACTGACTCTAAAAAGACAGAGTAAGTCTGTGTTATCACTAGTATTTTTTTTCATGATCTTTGCTTCAGACCCTCTTGCAATCTTTTCCTTTTCTGTTCTGTTATTTCCTCTACCAGATACTTCTCATCTCACACATATCCTGTTATTAAAATCATCCATTTCTCTTTCTTTGATCTCTCTTAACCCAAACCTCTTCATCCTAAACCTCCATTTTCCCCATAACTGGTAGCTAATTAATAATTATTTGATTGATTCAGAGTGAGTATAGAATGATTTATATATCTAATCTCAGATTTCATAAATTTTATATATCTTAAAAATGAAACATAAATCAAAACTATCCTGTAAATATTATGAATTAATTAGAGGATTGACCAACTGATAATTTTTCTTGTTATTCAGACTTCTTTTTTTGAACTTCAATTTCAAAGAGAACATTTCATTTCTTTAGAATAGTTAAGGGGAAGTAAAAGAATAATAGAAAGAGTAGGTAATAATTGGAAGAGACAGGAACGTTTTCTACTTCACAAATTTGTTTATAGCTATTTCTTGATTTTTTTTCCTTCCATAGACCTTATTTTTTTCTGATATCACCGTATATTTTTCCATTTGTTTGAAACATTCCTTGAAGCATAATTCACCTATTAATTGAAGGTCCTATTTCCTCATTTCCATATTTGTTGTTCTATGAAAAGTATTCATTTTTGTTCTTTATAATTGTAATAAGTTCTGTTGACAGATGGACTTTTTTCCACCATGAAATTCCTCTTATTGAAAATATTTAAAATAAAATTGACCTTGACTTATATATTTATTTATATTGTTCATTTGGCTATACCTAAAGCTCAGTGATTACTGCTAGCTCTGCACTCATAGATCACTGTAGGAGGTCTTGGGGGACCCAAAGGGACTCTGGGAGTCAAACCTGATTCTGCTGCATTTGAGCCAAGTTCTCTACCATCTCTACTATTATCACTCCAGACCCCCTGGCCTCTATTTATTGATCACATACCTTTAATGCACATTTAGTTTTATTCCTCAAAATTTTTATTTAGGTAGACATTTATACTTCTCATTCGTAAACACGAAAACCTGAGTTTTCAAAGATGAAATAATTTCTGTAAATTTATGCTACTTATAGATGGCGGAGCTCATTCTAAAGCCCGTCTGCTTTTAATTTTCCACTGTTTCCACTTACATTACAAAAGTATTTGAAATGTTTGGTTTCAGCCCTAAAATACTTTGTAGAATGTAAGTAACATGTTGATTCTAGACAATTTTTGTCTGTATCCATATACTTCTAAAAATTTTATGACCTTTTTGTTTCACTTTAACTTTCTGTGAAATGTCAATAACATTATTATTGATCAGTGTTCCCCCACCCTCAAGGATGAGGCCATAACTAATGTAGCATCTAAATAAAGTAATGGATGCTTAAGAAATATTTGCTTCGTGGGTAAAATTAATAAGAAAAAATGAGGCATAGTTAAGGCAGGGGGCTATTCATATAAAAATTCATTTCTTTTGGAATGTGAGGCTGAATGTTTCTCATATTACAGTATGCTGCAGGGCAGGACTAGTATACAAGCTTTGATTAAAATCACTCAGACTCTTTTTTTCCCTTTGCTTTATAAGTTACTGCCAGCTGAAAAGGATAATGGAGAGTAATGATGAATACATTTCCAGCTGCTGAAAATATCTTAGACAGTTTCATTTTTTTTTTAATAAAAGCTTAGAATAAAAGACTGCTTAGAAATGAAGAGTAAACTAGTGGCTACTAAATCAGTAGTAGATTTCCTTTTAGAAGCTAATTCAGGCTGATGTTAGTGGCTGCCACTTTAACAGTTCAGCCCCTTGATGGACAAGGGAGAATGGGATGTAATGTGGTGATGGTGGTGGTAATGGTGGAACTTTTAGAGATAGGTGTTACTTTTCCTGAGATTCCCTAGGTTTCTTCAGACTCAAGGTCAAATATAATCACATGTGTGGAATAATCTGCATTAAATCTTAATTCTGCTCTTTGGAACCTAATGTCTCTCATATACTGCCCTCTCTACCTCTTTGATTCCAACTGGGAAGACTGTAAAGAGAGGCATTATTGAGTTGCTGTGTTTACAGAGCAGTTGATGGGTTTTTTTTTTTTACTTTATTACAGTGTGTTATGATTGACTCTCAAAATAGTTTAGCCATATATTATAGGAACATATCTCTAGGTCTTTTATATTGTACCTAATAATTAACTTTGTGTATAGATGATTTATGCTTTAATCATTTTTAGCAATTTAATTTCTAACTGTTTGGTACTATTTTCTAGGTTACCATCTTTCTGAATGTGGTATAATGAGCACCAGGATTATCTGCTGTTAGCAGAGAGTAAGTAACTAAAACATGATTTCTTTAACTACTGCTTAAGATATTTTTGGATACTTCTGCTAAAGTGGCATTATAAAACCATTTTGGAAAGAGAATAGTGATTATATTACTAGCTAGCGATTAGCAAATGTTTACTATGCACCAGTTATTGTGCTTTATGTCTACTATCTAACAATCTTCACTACAATCTTATTAAGGACCATTCTTGTTTGTTTTTGTTTTTTGGAGGCCACACCTATTTGATGCTCAGGGGTTACTCCTGGCTATTGCACTCAGAAATCGCTCCTGGCTTGGGCAGACCATAAGGGACACTGGGGGATCGAACCAAGGTCCTTCCTAGGCTATCACTTGCAAGGCAGACACCTTACCTCTAGCACCACCGCTCCGGCCCCACTAAAGACCATTCTTGCTTTTTTTTTTTTTCTTACTTTACCCACTTCCTCCCTCACTCTTAAGGACCATTCTTACGCCAACTTTCTAAATACTAAAACTGAGGTACAGAGGCTGGATAGATTGACCAAGTCACATAGATAACAAGTTACATGGGCTAGGGTTCGAATTTGACCAATCTGACCTCAGAGCCATATTTCTTAACTAGTCTACTGTTTAAACCAGGGATCCTCATTTATCCTGCGGACCATATTTATCCAGACTGCCGGGTGTTTGCCTTTGCTATCAGTCTTGCTTAGCCATCTACTTATCCCAGGCGTATAGTGTGCATGTGTGGGATGTGCACTGCACTCTCTGACTTTCCTCCTTCTCTTTGTCTCTCAACTCTACCTCTCATTCTCTGACAGCTGTCCTTAAATTACTCCCACCAAAAGTAGGTGATACGTTTGTTTATTTACCTTTACTTGTTCTTCATTTCAAATACTGTATTTGTTCCCAATTTGTTTTTTACTTCGGGGCCAGAGTGGTTGCACAAGTGGTAGGGCATTTGCCTTGCACACGCTAACCTAGTACGGATTGCGGTTTCATCCCCTGGCATTCCATGTAGTCCCCCAAGCCAGGAGCAATTTCTGAGTGCATAGCCAGGAGTAACCCCTGAGCGTCACCGGGTGTGACCCAAAAAGCAGAACAACAACAACAAAACAAACAAAAAAATAAGATATATATAGTATGCATAGGAATTCGTTCAAACTGTAGTCTCACCTTTCAGTTTTCCGAAGGGCAGTGAATTGACCCCTTTTTAAAAAGTTTGAGGACTCCCTGGTTTAAGCTAATGCCTTCTGTTTTGATACATATCTTGGATCTATTTAGGATTTCCACTCATTAATTTTTCCCCATCATTTCCTATTATATGTATTGATACAGCAGAATTTTCCATTTTTATTTTAATAGCACTTCCATCTTTAGTGTTAGCTGTTGCTGTTGGTTTGTTGAAAAATAGTTTTAGCTTTTATAATTTGGGGGGCATACCCGGTGATACTCAGCTCACTCTATACTTAGAAATCACTCATGCATCTTTACGGACCAGATAGGATGCCAGGGATTGAATCTCTGCTGACTTCACCATTTCTCAGGACTCAGGTTTTAAAATTTTAATCTCATAAATAAATTGTATCTTTTTGCTGGTTATTTGACCTGCATGTTTTAAATTTGGGGGAATAAAATATTTGTATTGGTAAAGATGAATAGTTAGAACTATTTTTACTTTATTTTGGACTCTGATTTGGGGGTAGTTTTATTCTTTTTTTGTTTTTGTTTTTGTTTTTGGGCCACACCCGGCGGTGCTCAGGGGTTACTCCTGGCTGTCTGCTCAGAAATAGCTCCTGGCAGGCACGGGGGACCATATGGGACAACGGGATTCGAACCAACCACCTTTGGTCCTGGATTGGCTGCTTGCAAGGCAAATACCGCTCTGCTATGTCTCGGGGCCCAGTAGTAGTTTTATTCTTTGAAGTTTATCTTTAAGATATGTAGGGGGTGGAGAGATAGCATGGAGGTAGGACATTTGCCTTGCATACATAAGGATGGTGGTTCAAATCCTGGCATCGCAGGGTTCGATGGTCCCCTGAGCCTGCCAGGAGTGATTTCTGAGTGTAGAGCCAGGAGTAACCCCTGAGTGCTATGAGGTGTGACCCCCCAAAAAAAACCACCCCCTCCCAAAAAAGATATGTAGACATATGTTTATTTTTAACATATGTCTTTAACATATTTTTGACATTTATCCTTACATATTTAATTTAACATAAATTTTATTTAAATAAGAAGGTGAAGAATGTCTGGATAACTTGTATATGGTGAGAAATGGAGCTTAGAATTAAAATTTTTTTATAAATTTTTTATTGAAACCAATGTGAATTACAAGTCTCTCACAGTTGTATTTCAGGTACATAGTGACAATGAGTTATAGCCATTCCCACCACCAGTGTTGACCTCCTTCTACTATAGTTCCCAGCATGCATCTGATACCTCCACCCTTAAACCCTTGGATTGCTGGTAACTGGTCCATTTTGTGTATAGCTTATTATAGTTTGTGTCTCTTGATTCTTTTGTCATTGACTTTGGCTTGAGTATTTAGAGCTGACTATTTTTTATTTCCAATTAGTGTTCCTGAGACCATTTGTCCCTTGGGTCTCATCCACAATTTATTTTTTTCTTTTCTCAGTTTATAGGTGGCATAGAAATATGAGGTAGACTAAGATGATTCATGTTCTATGGTTCTGTAAAAAAAAAAAAAAAAAAAAAGGCGGGAACCCCTAGCTAGAATCTATAAATAAAATTAAAAGAAGAAAAAAGAGAAAAAAGGGGGAGACAGATATGGTTTCTTTTTTTTTATTTTTATGTTTGGATAGGCACAGTAAAAGTGGGGAAATTAGAAAGGAAAATTCCTGGGCCTAAGAGATACAGGGTGTCTCTACTCTTCAAGCATACTGTCATAAGACTGACTATAGCCTCTGGGCATGTTAGTTGTTGAACCTCAATGTCTTATTTATTTATTTATTTATTTACTTATTTATTTTTGGTTTTTCGGCCACACTGGTGACACTCAGGGGTTACTCCTGACTATGCGCTCAGAAATCGCTTCCAGCTTGGGGAACCATATAGGATGCCAGAAGATCTAACTGAAGTCTGTTCTAGGCTAGTGCACGCAAGGCACTGCCTTACAGCCAGTGCCACCATACTGCACCCACCCCTCCCAAGGTCTTTTTTTATGGTCCCAGGAAAAGTTCTGCTTGGTCACGGTTGTCAAAGTCAGTCTTCTGTAATTAAAGATCTTGGTTTTTGCACAGATCCTAGGATGGAGCAACTTCTGATTTCATCTCACTGTTAGTTGCTGAGGTAGGGCAATCTCCCTAAGATCACCCTTGTCATTAGGGTGACATATGAACCTACCCTGGAGCAATTGGTGCCAGAATGGTATTAAGGCCAGTGGGAGCTCATTTCCTGGTGCTAGTGCAGGGAACTATGTCAGTTGAACTTAAATTTGACCATAGGAATTAAAAAGCGTTATTGAAAAGTTTTTCACTTTTTTGTGTCTTATTATACTGATAAGGGCCATACAAGACTTCTTTTATTTTAATTTTTAAATTAAAAACACTTTTTGTACTTTATTTAAAGAAAATACAATCACGTAGTTGACATAGTTGATCTTACTTGCTTGATTTCATGTTTATTGAACTCTTTTTGTTTTTTGTTTTTTTAGAACAAGTTATAAATCCATGGCAAAATCTTATAAGCAAGATGTTATTTGTATTATCTTTTGTGGTTGTATGATCATTTTGAATTTAGAAAAACAGAATTTCAGTGGAGTGAATTTCACATCGTTGAGATGACATAAAGACAGAGAGGTATGCGGGGGGTGTTCAGGAGAGCTAAGGGATAGTTTTTCGTGAAAGCAGTTTTTCTTTATTTTATATGAAGTGTTTACATTTTGCATTTTACCATGAGAAGCGATATTTGCCTCAAATTCAACTTAATCTATCTTCTTATTTAAGCATGGTTTTGGAAAAAGAGATACACTTGAGTTATAATTTTATTGAGAAATATCATTTTATTGAGATTTTTTTTCTCCTAAATAAGGAAGAAATCCATAGAGCTTCAAAAAGAGTAATATGTAGAATTTTCTGTAGTGGTTATTATATTCATAATTAGAATAGTCTGGAAAAATCAAGGCAGACCTAGTATTCACACTGTTGTGAAAGGAGGGAAAGGAAAAAGAAACAGAAGTTTCAAAAGTCAGGGGCCGGAGCTATAGAACAGTGGTAGGACATTTGCCTTGCATGTGGTTGACCCTAGATGAATCTGGGTTTGATCCTGGCATCCCAGATGGTCCTCTAGCCGGGAGCTATTTCTGAGTGCATAGCCAGGAGTAGTCCCTGAGCATCACCAGGTGTGGTCCAAAAACATAAACAAAACAAAACAAAAAAAGAAGTTTCAAAAATCGGTAATTGATTGGTCAGAACTATTGCAAAGCTGGGATTTACTGTGCTGGATGTTTTTTTAAGAATTGTTAAGATGAAAAAAAACCCAGAAATGTTAAGATATAGTTAGCAGGGTCTATACAACTTAATTCTCATCATGACTTATAAATTCATCCTTCTTTGGATAGGAACTACTTTTGTTAGATATTGTTATCTGATATTTTTTTTTAGTTCTAGAAACACATTGTTTAGATTTACCCATGTTTATTTATCCCCCTTGCCCTTTCTCTGTCCATTTCTTTTATTTGTCAGCTATAAGGTGAATTACTTTTTTTTTTTTGGGGGGCCACACCCGGTGATGCTCAGGGGTTACTCCTGGCTATGTGCTCAGAAGTCACTCCTGGCTTGGGGGACCATATGGGGAACCGGGGTATCGAACCGTGGTCCATCCTAGGCTAGCGCAGAAAAGGCAGGCACCTTACCTCCAGTGCCACCGCCCGGCCCCAAGGTGAATTACTTCTTTGTTTATTTTCCTGGGTGCTTTTTGTTAAAGCTCAGATCACCCCCTACTCTATAGAGGCTCTTGAGTTTTGCCTCCTGATACTCATTTTCATAGATCTTCTTCTTAAAGTCACATTCATGTTACAGTTCCCTTCAAGTCAAACAGATTTGATTTGTATTTTTTTATCCTCTCTGCTTTGGAGCATTGCTTTTACTTTTGGTTATTTTTGACCATACATAAAAACCCGGGAGATAGCATGGAGGTAAGGCGTTTGCCTTTCATGCAAAAGGTCATCTGTTTGAATCCCGGTGCCCCATATGGTCCCCTGTGCCTGCCAGGAGCAATTTCTGAGCATGGAGCCAGGAGTAACCCCTGAGCACTGCCGGGTGTGACCCAAAAACCAAACAAACAAACAAACAAACAAAAACAGTTAAAACAGTTGCAGTAATTTCCATCCATCTTGACAAAAACAAAGTTCTACATTGTTGTCTTGGATTAGAGAGGTATGCAATCATCCTAGAAGGGATAGAGAGGTATTTTTCAGATTATTCCTAGTCTATAATGACTATTCCTAATACCTGTCAAATCTTTCATTAAGAATCATAAGAAATAAACTGAAGAAAAATGATGGGTTTAGCTATGCTATTCCCAAATATAACATAATATAATATAATACAATATATTATTATATAATTAACATAACATAACACAATATGATAATATAATATAATATGATAATATAATATAATAATATGATATAATATAATATAGTATAGTATAATATAATATAATAATATAGAATATTGGATATTTTAAACTGAAGAGATTATTTGTTTTAGGGAGGTTTGGGGGCTACACCCAGTATTGCTTAGATAGAACTTATTCTTGGCTCTGTCCTCAGGAATCTTAGGAAACTGCATGCAATATCTAGAGTAGAACTAGGTTGGCTTCATGTATGGCATATGTCATAACCCTTAAAAAATTTAAGTGTTATGTACAAGAAGGACTTGAAGATTTGCCTGAATCAGAAGTCTGGAGTGGTGCCTTCCTGTATCAGGAGAGGGGTAACATCATGTCTGATGAAAGCCAAAAAGAATTGTTGTCAACAGGCCTTTCTCTTTCGGCCAACCAACAACTGAGCAAATACTCCTTTTAAAATTTTTTTTCATTATTCTCTACTTCATTTAACCTAGTGTAAAACATTTAGTTTTAGCCACTTGTGGGGAAAGCTCATTTCATTAAACATTTTCTGCCTCTTTCTTTCCTTATTATTGTTGCTCTGAGAATGGGGGAGTCAAACACTTGCCTGGTTGTGGTGCTTTCACATTTAGTTGTCATGGTGCTTGCTGCAGGTTGCTCTCCATTAGAGGTAATGTCTGGGAATACTCTTTAGTTGTGGTGGTCTTGCACATTCTTGTTATAGTACTTGTCAGGAGTTGTAGTAGTGCTCACTAGGGATCCCACTCCCAGACCTTAGTGCTTACATTCCTTTTAGTTGCTGTGCTTACTTGGGGTCCTGGGGTGAGTCATGCCCCTTTAGTTGTAATATTTGCAGAAACCTGCAATGGGGTATACAGCAAATTGTGTGTGGCCCTGGTTATCTCAAGGCAGCAGAGTTGCTGGGCTCAAGCAGCAGAGCTGTTCAAATTTTACTCAGTTTATGCAGTAATACCAAAGCTTGAACTTGAGGCCTTTTAATTTTAATGCAGGAACTCCAAACCACTGAGCTGCTAGTCTTTCATTTCTTGTGAAGGCTTCTATGTCACATAGCATGTTAAATCTGTATATGTTTCTCTATTAATCTCTTTTGTTAGAGACTTAACCAAGAACTTAGAAGGGTAGAAGGAAAAGATATTTTTCTTTTTTTCTCAGTTCTTTTATTTATTTATTTATTTAAACATCTTGATTACAAATATGATTGTGATTAGGTTTCAGTCATGTAAAGAACACCCCCCTTCACCAGTGCAACATTCCCACCACCATTGTCCCAAATCTCCCTCCATCCCACCCCGCCCCACCTGTACTCTAGACAGGCTTTCCAGTTCCCTCATTCATTCACATGATTATGGTAGTTCTCAGTGTAGTTATTTCTATAGCTGCACTCACCACTCTTTGTGGTGAGCTTCATGAAGTAAGCTGACAGTTCCAGCCCTCCTCTCATTGTCTCTGAGGATTGTTGCAAAGATGACTTTTATTTTTCTTAAAACCCATAGATGAGTGAGACTATTCTGAGTCTCTCTCTCTCCCTCTGACTTATTTCACTCAGCATAATAGACTCCAAGTACATCCATGTATAGGAAAATTTCATGATTTCATCTCTCCTGACGGCTGCATAAAATTCCATTGTGTATATGTACCACAGTTTCTTTAGCCATTCGTCTGTTGAAGGGCATCTTGGTTGTTTCCAGAGCCTGGCTATTATGAATAGTGCTGCAATAAACATAGGTGTGAGGAAGGGGTTTTTGTATTGTATTCTTGTGTTCCTAGGGTATATTCCTAGGGACGGAATAGCCGGATCGAATGGGAGCTCAATTTCCAGTTTTTGGAGGAATCTCCATATCGCTTTCCATAGAGGTTGGACTAGATAGCATTCCTACCAGCAGTGGATAAGAGTTCCTTTCTCTCCACATCCCCACCAGCACAGATTGTTCTCATTCTTTGTGATGTGTGCCAATCTCTGTGATGTGAGATGGTATCTCATCGTTGTTTTGATTTGCATCT
>PVKC010005577.1:14486-32969 GCA_004027635.1 Crocidura indochinensis | reverse complement strand
GGATTTAATTAGAATCTTCCACAAAAAAAAAAAAAAAATCTGACAATTAGTGGGTTTTGCAATGGAATTTATGACTTGTATCTTTATTCAGCTTCTACATAGAAGCTTCAACAGGTCCTTTCTAAGCAGATCATTTTGAAGCTTTTGAAGCAAAGTAGAAAAAAAATAAAATTTAGGTACAAAGACTGATGGATACTAATTAATACTTAGAACAGAAAATGACCCAAACTCAGCTTTCAGGAGCTAAAATCAAGTTAATTAAAATGTGCCTTACAACTTAAAACAAAACAAACTAAAAATTAAGAGTCATATTAAAAAGAATTTATATTCTAATTTCATGTTGAGTTCTTTGTAGCTATAACAAATCTCTCTTTTCTTTTTTCTACTTTCTACTTATTCTCAAGCAAATTATCTATCTTTATCTCCATATTCTTTCCTTCTTCTGTATGTTTTTGTAAGAATTAAGTATGAACTACTAAGAAATGAAAATTTTGAGGCAGCTGCATAGGAACTGTGAATGTGCATGTAAAGATATACTCATATTTTTCCACCTGGATGGTGCTTGATGAGCCTGGTTTAATGTCCCTTGAGTCTGAGCAGTTGTGTGACTTCATGGCATATTTTATTATTTAATGGGAAAGAAAATGTATCATTACACAGAGGTACCCATAGAATTCACCATTCTGTATGGTACATTCTTTATAAAAAAATAAACAGTTTTCTTCATATTTTTTTCTGGGGAAAATAAAAGGGTGTAAAAGAAATTTGAATCAAGTGCAAATTATTCCCTAGAAAATTATTCTATTCTCTAAATCTTCATAAACTGAATACTCTGATTTCCTATGGGGAAGCTTCCCTTTTAGGGCAAGGAATGAAGAGTACAGAAATATAATTTAATTGTTTGTTTTTTCTCTTCCAGAGAGATATACTTACTGGGCTCATGAGATCATATTTTGTTTCTGTGAGTATGTAAGTATGTGTGTAGTGTTTTTGCAAAGATTTATACACTTCAATAGGTTGCAATAATATTTTTCTAAAATTTGGGCTTAATTTTTCTTAGAACATTGTACCTCAAAAAATAGTCAAGGAAGAAATACAAATCCTAAAGACCATGATTGGTACTTCTTCCTGGCTTGTGAGATGGGAACTCTAATGGATTGAAGAAAAATTAACAGAGAAATTACAGCCTCTCTTTCCTATCTACTTCCCAGTTTCCACTTCTGCAGCAGAATATGATTTTGAGATTCTCCTATGCAGCATTAAAGGACCAGGTCTGACATCAGTCATGCTTCTGAGACTCCAGAAGCATAGAAATTATCATATGGAACCTCTATATCTGGCATTTTATATTAGAGGCGGAGATTAATAAAGAGGGAAAAAGAATAAAAACAATGCATCTGAGAGGAAGGATGAGCTTCCCTACTATCAGGACCATTTGCTCAAGATCCTCCCATGGGCTAGAGAGGCAAATATCCCTTCCATGTTCTATCAAAATTGGCTAAGACGGGACTCGGGAGATAGCATGGAGGTAAGGCGTTTGCCTTTCATGCAAAAGGTCATCGGTTCGAATCCCGGTGCCCCATATGGTCCCCCGTGCCTGCCAGGAGCAATTTCTGAGCATGGAGCCAGGAGTAACCCCTGAGCACTGCCGGGTGTGACCCCAAAACCACACACACACACAAAATTGGCTAAGAATTTCAGACCTGCCATTCTCGGGGAAATCACGTGTGTCACATAGTGAAGGGTCAGCAGCGGTCCTAAGTCTGGATTTAAAAGTTCCTTGTAAATGGAATAAGCCTTGTGCTTTCCTGTACCTCGCCACACTTTAGGTTCTCTGAATTACAGACAGCACAGCCTGGGAGATAGCATGGAGGTAAGGTGTTTGCCTTTCATGCAAAAAGGTCATCGGTTCGAATCCCGGTGCCCCATATGGTCCCCCGTGCCTGCCAGGAGCAATTTCTGAGCATGGAGCCAGGAGTAACCCCTGAGCACTGCCGGGTGTGACCCAAAAACCACAAAAACAAAACAAAACAAAACAGACAGCACAGCCCTCATCTCTCCGTGATCCTTGGTGCTAATTCAAGCAGAAAGAAGAAATAAGGATGTTAGTTTCTTTGAGGAGGGGGCTTCCTGGTAAGTGCAAGAATATATTAGGATTCAATAATGCAATTCCTAAATTTCTCAGGAGGTGGAGGATCTGTGTTGATAGTTGCAGAGAAGGGTAAGTGGTTGTGATATTTTATATCACTGAGATGCTTGCAAACTCCACATTTAAACATCTCCAAAACCAGGATGTCTCAAAGTTAGGGTTGTTTGTAGTTTGAATTGTTGTCTCTTGACCACCATTTTCTAGCCAGAAAACCCCAGCTCCTCCACCAAACTCCAAAAGAAAAAAATTGGTCATCAATGCTTCCTGGGTAGTGTGGTCTTAGCTGATACCTTTGTGCCATTTTCAGAAAAGGGTTTGCGGATTCACCTTTCTGCTTTAACTTTAACTTTTAACTTTAACCTCCAACAGAAAATGTTCCTGATCTTACTTTCCCCCAAATTTGTCTCCGATCTATAAACCTTAAACCGCGTGACCACACACTGCCATTTACACCTCAATCATTTATAGTGGTATCAGCCCAGTAGTATCGGTCCAATGGTGGCAGAGGGAGTTTAATGGGAAAGTTACATAATAATTTGCCAACCTTGCCGAGTCTGAACAGTAACACAGAAGCACTAGCTCCAACTACCATCAAATAACACAAACCACAGCCCTGTAAATCCTTAGACACTGACTTTAATATCATCATAGAAAGATAGAACAGTAATTTCAAATTGACCTGTCTTGATCTAAGTTATGATAATTCTATTTGAATTTGTATTTTAACAGGCAATATGAAGTAAGTTTGTTGGAGGCAGGCTATGGTGGTGGGAGGTAGCTTGGGGTCTTTGGTGAAGGGAGGATCACATTAGTTGTGCAATTGTCATTTGAACATTTAATGCCTGAAATTAATGTATAATTACTGAACAACTTGGTAAATCATATTATAATAAAAATTAGAAAAAGTAAATTGTTGCTTATTATTTAATTTTGTCATATGAGCACAACTTATAATAATTGCACCTCTCACAACCTATGATGTATTATATATAATACTGTACTAAAAGAAATATGCCTTATCCTCAAGAGCATTTAAAATTACCAGGTCCAATTTTCAGAAGGATTTTACTTTGTTTATTTTTAAGAAGAATCTGAATTATTATTAAAATTTAAAGAATGGGGAAAAGGCAATATCTCATTTTGGGGATCTTTTTTTTGTAAAAGAAAACTTACTTTTTTCTTTCTTTCTTTATTTATTTTTTTTTGGTTTTTGGTTCACACCCAGCAGTGCTCAGGAGTTACTCCTGGCTCTATGCTCAGAAATCACTCCTGGCAGGCTCGGGGGACCATATGGGATGCCGGGATTCAAACCACTGACCTCTGCATGCAAGACAAATGCCTTACCACTGTGCTATCTCTCCAGCCCCTCTTTTTTATTTTTAAATTTCATAAAATTTATCTTTATTTAAGCACCATGATTACAAACATGTTTGTAGTTGGATTTAGTTAAACAAAAAAACACCTCCCTTCAACAGTGCATTCAAAACTCTTGATTTTGACTGTTACTCACTTGCCTCATTTTCTTTTTTTTTTTTTTAAACATGTAGTCTTTAATTCTTTCTGTACATTGTACTGACAGTAAATGAGAACAACCAAGACTCAACACTAAAGGACTCTCGTGATAATCAAATCACACATTTACACATTTCTCTTTGTCACAATGGTAAGAAATCAACTCTTAGGAAAATGGGACAGACAGTATCACAAAAGCAAAACAACTGATAAAAAAAAGTCAATCCTAGGAAGTTGAGCACCGCCGTCCACATCCTTCTCTTCATTCACATCCTTCTCTTCTGTGTACTTATGTACAACACATTGTTCCCTCGGATAAAGGCATCCCCGTACTTGTTCTTGAGCTGGCCATTCACATACTCTTCTGTCTGCTCCACGGCGATGTTCATGTAGCCATCCAGGCAAGCCAGGACCCCTCGATAATCCACTCCAGAATTTAACTTGACCACAACTGGTCGACCGATGATTTGCTTTAAGAAGTCACTGGGTGTTTGCTTCCGAAGACTCATCTTCCCAGTCCTGAGCAGAAGTCCCGTGACCGGCGCCCCGGACGCCCGGCACTAGAGGGGAACTCCGACCTCCTCCTCCGCCGCACTTGCCTCATTTTCTTATTCATCCTTAGACACTGAGTTTGAAGAGTTGTAGTAGAGACTAACCCTTGAGAATCAAAAGACGTTTAAGTCAGGAAGTAGAGGGAAATGAGAGACCTTCAGAACTTTTATTTTTGAAAGTTAAAAAAAATGGACCTAATTATTTTAAAATGCTCTTTAAAACTTACTATGATATATCATTGGCTAAAAGAATGTAGATTTTTATGTTTTAGGGATATAATATTGCCATGCCAGGCCTAACAACAAAATGCAATATTCCTTCTGCTTTTAATTTTGGTTATTGTGCTCTAAAGCCTAATCCTGCCAGGACCCTCCCCCCCCCCACCCCCACCCCCCGCAATTGCCTGCTCTGAATCTCATTGATTTCTGAGTTCTAGTTTTCTTCTTGGTATTGTTTACTTCTTTTGTTCCTTGACTGCTTTGCCTGTGATCATTAAACTAGTTGATTTCCATGTAATATTCTTTCTCATTTCTACTGTTCTAGCAGGTGGGTTTAGAACCTTCTGCCAATCCCAAACCTTCTCATCATTAGTGTAATTGATTTCTTTGGTCTTCTCCTGGTAATATAGGCTCTATTTCTGAGATGGCTGTTTACCAATTAACCCTGATAACTATTAATATCTTCTCACTAGTCAAACTGCATAATGATAGCAATGGTGTTTGCTTCTATCATAACAGTGCTTAAAAAGGAAAAGGGGTTGAAGTATTCAGTACAACAATGGATTGGCACATGGAAGTTATTTTTCTTCTAACTAGTAATTGATGTTATGAAGACAATTATGCAAGTCAATATCTGGGGTCACAGAGAAACTTGCAATCTTCTTTAAATGGTGATGCTTCTATGCTGCTTAAACCACCAAGCTCTTACTACAGTTTTTTTAGCAAATTAAGTCCAAATATCCCAAGGTTTCCCCATTATACTTGCTGAATTAGTTTATTTCCTCTGCATCTAGAACAGGACTAGATAAAGGTTTCCTTGGGAGAATTGAAAAGTGATTTTCTGGGGACTTAATTCTCTCAAGGAATCTCAGATGGGAAAATCTGGTAAAGAATAGATTTTCTTAATCTACAAAGTGGACTATGTATTTGAAAGCCATTTGATTTAGAAGAATGAGTTTGACTCAAAGGGGACTGGGAAGCTAATACATAAATTCCAAATATAGCACATTCATATTGTATTCCAAAGATTTTCCCCGAGAGGAACTTTTCTGTTGTTTAAGGCAAACCTCTCTAGACCTGATCTTGAAATATATTTCCCAAGTAATAATTTTCATTTTTATATTGTTGTGCTTGAATGCTGACCATAGACCTTTTTTTTGCAGGTGATTCTAAATAAGATGCTTGATGCATTTATTTTGGAAGCCATTTGGAATGTTATTTAGAATTTTAGCCTATCTAAACTTCACTACACAATTCTTAATTAAAAATGTTATTTTTCTGGCTTGTTCAAAACTAAGATCAAAGATTTTTTTTTTTTTTTTGGTTTTGGGGCAGATCTGGCTGAGCTGGCTCTGGGCTCAGGTATCATACCTGATAGGAACTGGGGACCAAAGGTGGTACGAGCTTGAATCCAGGTTAGTTGTATGAAAAGTAAATGTTATACCTGTTATACTATTCCTTTGGCTACAAAACTAAGATAAAAAATAGGCAAAAGGTTTTCTCTTTTATTTGCCTCTAAATACAAGCAAAGCAGTAGCTGGAGATGTGGGAAAACCTTCCAAATTAATTTGCATGATGAAGTCGAGTCGCAAAATGTACATAAATTGTGATGGTTATTCTCAATTTTCAGGGAATGCAGATTAGAAGTACCACTAGAAATGGTAGAAAAGTTGGCTGGAATTTTTTTCTTTAAACATATATAAACATATATTTGGAGCATACATAACCACAGCAATGAAATTAGAAGAGAGGTAGCTGAATCCATTTCTTCCTCTTTCAAATTGTCTGGGTAAAGAAGAGAACTCTGAATTTTCTAAAGAGAGAAGCCTCTGAAGGTATTGCTCGGTAAAAATAAATATGAGGGTTTCGAATTAGGTGTTCCTATAAATCTCTTTGGAAACTGTGGAACATCGGTAGTCTTCAGGTTTTTGTGATATTCTCTGACTCTATTACCATGGTTCTGTTTGATTCAAGGCATTTTAAAGAGAAGTCAACATGAATAGATGTTAGCATGGAAAGTAGTACTATTAAGCTGCATATTCTGAACACACACTTCTGCCAGTTCCATGGCAAGATAGACTAATTCAACACTACCCTGATTATGGTCTAGTGAAACCTTAATTATAGCTGTAAGTTGGCATAATTATTCTTTATTCTGCAGTCCTGTATTTTGACTCTTTCATTGGGCATTAATATGTAAGCTGTTTAGTTAAATAAAAATTATTTTTATGGAAAGGTTAAGCTACTTATATACGTGTATTAAAGGGATATTTTGCTTTTCCTGTAGAGATTTATCTTCACTTTAAAGATTAAACATGAAATAAACCATGGAAAGAAAAAAAGAAAAAGAATAAGTCCAGTGGTAGATCAGAAGAATTCCACTTTCAACATCTCTTTTCCAAGGAGCCCACAATTAGATGTGGATTGTCAACACAGCATTTGGAAAGCCTAGACTTTTCTTTTTTATTTATTTGAATTTTTTTTTTTCAGATTTGGTGGAAGTGGGAATGTCAAGACAATGTTAGGGTAAACACTTGGACTTGGAATCTATTAGTTTTTGTGTCTTTGTAAACAACTAAGAAAATTTGGTAGTTCTGGGGCCAAAGTGATAGCACAGCTGTAGGGTGTTTGCTTTGTAGGCAGCCAATCAGGATGAACCTTGGTTCTATTCCAGCATCCCATGTGGTCTTCCAGGGCCAGGAGTGATTTCTGAGCATCGCGAGTGTGGCCCCAAAAGCAAAATAAATAAATAAATAATAAAATAAAAATTGACAGTTCTGTGAACTTCCAAGCAGACTTATCTATGTCAAATCTCTGACTGCCCTTTTCCAATATGCTGGGGAGATAGTTCAATTCACTGAGATAGCTTCAATGAGGAGCTTCTAAATTTCCTGAAAATTTGTAATATAATCTAAAGAAAAAACAGTACTTTTTAATCCCCCCTTCCCTCTCTCTCATTCATCCAAAGGTGCTCCATCTGCCTCTTTCTCAATGACCAGCAGCAAATGTACAAACTGTAAAGAACCTCATAACACACAACACACCAGCATTAGAGAGCATTTATTCTGTGGTCCATCGGTTTTAAAGCAGCTTTGTGAAATCATCCCACATGGAAATACAGTAACATTCTATAGATCCAATGCATGCCTCTGATTATAGTGTATAGACTTAAAAGTATTCTTAACTAGACCTGCCTTCAGATACATCTAAAACTCGAGTGGGCTGCAAGTTAAACCTTCTGTCTACTCTGAGAGTATGACTAGGGATTCAGTCTCACCGTGGTCCCTGAAAAGTGCCAGTAGCATTTTGGGGGCTGCTAATGAGAACCATAAAATAACACTAAAGAAAGATCTGAACGAACATGCCAGATGACTGCATTTGAACTCCCTGAATTGGGTGTAAGATTTATGAATCGATTTGAGACTGCCTTAGCATCTAGCCTCTCGTAAAATTTGGCTGCAGACCCAATTTAAATAAAATGGAAGATAAAAGTGGCTTCAAGAGTGCGCATATATGGCTGTTATTGAAATGCTAATTTAGATGTGGCAACTAAGAGTAGCCCTGTTCTAGACACAGCCAGCGTTTCCCAAGCCAATACATAAAGAATATTTTTTTCTAACAGTGTGTTTGTGTGTGTGCACACATGCATCTATTTTACGTGTTCATAATTCCTTCCGTGAATGCCAATCTTGTTATTTTCATACCCAGAGATTTTTTTTTTGTGACTGCATAACGTTCATTTTCAAATATTGTTGGTTAAACACTTAAGCTCTCTTTTTATAATACCACAACATTTTTTTGTTTGTTTTGTTTTGGGTCACACCCAGCCCTTCACAAAGGATACTCCTGGCTCTGAGTTCAGAAATTGCCCCTGGCAGGCTAGCGGGGGGCCATATGGAATGGTGGTAGTGGAACCCAGGTCTGTCCTGGGTTGGCCGCTTGCAAGGCAAATGCCCTACCACTGTGCTCAGGCACCTACTATAACTTTCTTGACAAGATTTGGAACCTTCTGGTAAAGGATCCCTGACTCTGGTTAGATAATTGCTTATCTAGAGTATTTTTTCTAAGGCAGGGGGGAAGAAAATGGATGGCTGATAATTCAGAATTAGTTTTGGATAAGGCCTAATCCCACATACTTTTTAATTTACCCATAATACTCAGCCGGGCAGCCTCAGGAGAAATGGCTTCATCCAATCACTTCCATCAGCATCAGCATTGATAGGCATTGGAAACTGAGTAGTATGTTAGGCAATCATGTCATTATGATAAACAAATGGATAATGTTTGAACCATAGGTTCTCCCTGTGGCAATGCAAATCAAAACATAAGTGCATTTCAAAACACAGCTTCAGGTTTTAAAAACTCAGCTTGGTGATAAAGAATTTCAGCAAATGAGCTATTTGACTATGACAGCATTTCATGGAGAATTCATCAGGGTTTCAATGTACTTGTGAAAAAAGGTAGCTGTGAAAAATTGTCAATAAAGCACTAATAGTATATGTGTACATGTGGGGGACATTTAATCTATTCAAGTTGCTCTCTCCATTAACACAGTGGCTAAAATGTGGAATTTATAAATACTTTGGGTTATTTATATACTCCCCTTCTATAATTTTAACATGGAGGCTGCTGACGTTTAATATTTTGGAAGTAAAATGGTTGTGGAGAGAAATGGAGGGAAAAAGATGAAAAAGTACTATGTTGGCACTTGCAACCCCTGGCTCAGCAAGGGGTTTTGGGTCATTCATCTTGCCTTTGATTTGTCTGCCTTTTTGCTTCAAATAGGTTTACAGGTTTTTAACTGAAACCAATTAAAGAGAGCCAATTGGCAGGGTTAGCACTTGTGGTGTTTATGGTGTGCATTGTATTGATTTATGCTGCTCAGCAGCTACAATGAAAAGCAAACTATATGAAGAGGAAGGAAAACCCCATACTGGGAAAACATTACTGTGCCCGGGATTAATGTGAGGACAGTAATGAACAATGCCATAAAGAAAATTGCTGAAAATGCAGGGTTGAGCAATACGATTTCTTTAAAAGAAAGTGATACCAAACATAACAGTTTAGTGACAACTGTTTAAGCAAGATGCTTAGTAAGAGTTGACAATACAGGACAACTGGACAATTCTTTGATCTGCAATAGCAGGAGAGGACATAAATAAATAGAGTGCATATTGTAGCTGTTATAGTTCCTTTAGGTTTAATTTGGTAGCTCCAAGGGAATAAGATCCAGGAACTATTTTGTAGAAGTTCTTAACTCATTATTTAGCACTAGATTTTATTCTAGTAGGGTTAAAACATCAAATGGAGTGTTTTGGACATTAAGAAGCCATAGGAGCAAGACACATAAAATAAGGATATTAATGAAGAGCACTCTACAATTTCTAAAAACTCTTTTCTAGTGCTGATATTTTGGCTTAGAATTCCTAGTAATTTCCTTTTTTTAGTGGGGCGTTTGACATTTTATATACTTTATCAGTCAAAACCATCCTCTTTGGTAGGAGTTGAGTAAAATACTGGCATAAAAAAAAGATGGGGGCCGGCATAGTGGCACCAGAGGTAAGGTGTCTGCCTTGCCACTGCTAGCCTAGATGGACCAAGGTTCGATCCCCCAGAGTCCCATATGGTCCCCCAAGCCAGGAGCGACTTCTGAGCACACAGCCAGGAGTAACCCCTGAGTGTCACCAGGTGTGACCCCCCCCAAAAAAAAGAAGAGACTGAATATTTGGAGGAAAGTGAATTTTTCATTCACAGACTTCTATATCACAAGTTTAAGAAATTTAGGAAAGATACCTGAAACTTGACAAATCACAAAGATCTTGAAGCTAAAGAATATGAATTACTGAATAGAGAATGGCTAAAGCAAGTAAATATTTGGTTTGATTTGGAAAATGAAGCAGGCTGGATTGTTATGTAAGATGTGTATGGTTTAGAGCTAAACTGCATAAAGACAGGTGATTCAGGCACAGTCTTGAATATTTGTAATGATAATCGTAATAATTATTGTACTACTATTTTTGGCTTTTTTGTTTAATAACTTATTCTCTTTTGCTGCTACATACAATAATGTACATTGAGTCTAAATATCAAAACAGTCTTTTGAGGTAACAAGACAAAAATTTAAAATAAATTGTTATATCCTTCTCCCAAAAGTTATTCTTTGATTTTTTTTCCCACTCTAAAGAAGCCCATGTTTTCTCTTGAACATGTATGTTTCTTTTTCTTTGCTCCCACACTTCTCTAAATAAATTTCATTAAATAAAAACTATTTTGCTTCACTAAAAAAAGAAAGAAAACAAAGACAAGAAAAATACTTGTAGCAATTACAGAGGCAAATGGTTTCTTCCATATTAATGTCATTCAATAAATTAGAGATTCTAGATTTTTAGAAACACCTGAATGAACATATAGGGCCTAAATAGGGCCTATATTATAGGCTATGATCTTTATAAATATTTAACAAAGCAAAGGCAAAAGAATAAAAATTATGTCATACTAAAGTAAGATTTATTTCAGTTATACAAACCTATTCAACATTTAAAAATCAACTAATAAAATAGGTGATATTCAGGCCAACAGATTTAAAAGAAAAAACATATTACCACACTAATGAGAGCCTAAAAATTTGAGAAAATAATGGGACCAGAGCGGTGGTATAGCAGTAGGGCATTTGACTTTCCTAGGACAGACTTTGGTTCTATCCCTCCTGGCATCCTATATGGTCCCCCAAGCCAGGAGCAATTTCTGAGTGCCGAGTCAGGAGTAACCCCTGAGTGTCACTAGGTGTGGCCCCAAAACAAAACAAAAAAATTAAGAAAATTAAATTTTGATACTTATGATATGGGACTTGCATGATAATGTAGTGGGTAGGATCCTTATTTTCACATAGTCACCCCAGGTTTGATTCCTTGAATTTCATATAGTCGGTAGTTTCTGGGTGTAAAGCCAGGAATAACCCCTGAGCATTATCAATTGTGGTCACAAAACAAGTATAAAAAGACACTTTGAGGAATGCAGATAAAAGAGTGAATTACTCAACACAATTAAATAAATATGAAAAAAACTCTATACTTAGTATTACTCTTTTATGAATAAAGAAGAATTTTGGCTAAGATTAGCAAGAAGATAAGAATATTCCATCTTATTGATACCTTTCAAAAGTGTGCAGAAAGCACTGTGCATAAGATAATAAAATAAAATAAAACATATACAGACTGAGGAGGCAGAAAAGAAACTACAAATGTCATGATTCTCTAGAATATCTGAAAGAACTGCCTAAAATTATCATAAGCAAAGTTTTAAAATGCAAGGTTAATTAACAAAAGATAATCATTTCTCCATGTATCTCAGTAAGCAATTAAAATATAAAAGTTATATCATAATTACATTTTATTAGCATCGATAATGAGCACATAAAAATAAATTAAACAAAATATGTATGTGATCTATGTGAAAAATGATAAAATGCTAGTTAAAATTAAAAAACCAAATAAATAAAAATATTGAGTCTATTAATTGGAATATCTAATATGTATTATTAGTTAAGAAATCACTACCAAAATACTAGCAAGTGATTTTTTGGGTACTGACAATCTCTAGTATTTAAAATTGAAGGAGAAAAAATTATTTTAGAATAGAAATGATAAGTTCAATATCACTCAATAGATTAATAGATTCAATATTGAACAAAATGAACAAAGTTCGATAGTAGAGTGACATTACTTAGCTTCAACTCTAAAGTTAACAGCATAGCAATGTGTTACTGACATAAAATAGATCAACATATTAATGAGACAGAACAGGAAACCCAGAATGAATTTATGCTATGAAATACATAAATTGATGCTATTTATCATTATTTGGGGAGGGACTCACAAGCCATACTCAAGGTTTCTGGGGTCATTCAGTGATACTCAGAAAAAGTGTCAGATGTTTCAATGATAAGGGCTTAAGACCTGGCGCTTACTGGAGCTCTGTAGTACCAGGGAACACCAGGATCTTCCAAGAGTGCACAGAGGGTTCTAGCACTCTACTGATCAATGTGGTGTGGTGGCAAAGGTACTAGAGACCAAATAAGGTGGAATGCGTACAAAGTTTTGTGCCCCTAACATCTGTGCTATCTTCCTTTCCCTTAAATTTACCATTAGCACAAATGCAAAGACAATACAATGAAGAATATGTAATTATTTATTGAGACAAATGATGAGGGGCCGGAGAGATAGCACGGAGGTAGGGTGTTTGCCTTGCATGCAGAAGCACGGTGGTTCCATATGGTCCCCTGTGCCTGCCAGGAGGGATTTCTGAGCTTAGAGCCAGATAGTAACCCCTGAGCGCTCCTGGGTGTGACCCAAAAACCAAAATAAATAAGTAAATAAACAAGAGACAAATGATGATAGAAAAACATTTGGTTCCAAAATGAATGTTTATTTTACATGATTCAAAAATGTACTCAAGATCAGTAATTGAGCATCATTAAAGAAGCAGTAGCAGTAGCTTAGGCAAAGGAAGTTAGTCAGCTAGGAAGCCTGGAAAAAGCAGCTGAAAGGGAGACAGGGGCCGAGAGAGCAAGAAAGACTAGAAAAGTAGCTGCTAGGAAAAGGGTTAATATAGATGCCATGTGAGGTGTACATGGCAGTAGGGACTGTGAAATAAAGAATTAAAAATAGATTTACTAAAAATAAATCAGCAATGTGAAACTAAAATTCTTTGCAGAAAAATAAAATATCCTAGAAACATAGATAATCTAAACTACTTTTTGATCTGGAACCACTTCTGATGGTACTTAGGAGTCACATATGTGTGTGTGTCTGTGGCCGTGTCTGTTAGTGCTCATGGAACCTGAATTGTGGTTCCAGGATTCAAACGAGGAACAGGAAGCAGACATATCGTAAGCAAGTACCTTAACCATGTTCTATCTCTCTAGCTCTACTGACAAGTTTGAATTCAATATCAGAGGTCTGTAAAAGTAATAGTTGATAGGCTAGACTTCATTAAAATTAAAAATGGATATATGCAGGAGAATGAGAAGGTAAACCAGAGAATTGGGGAAATATTTGTCAAAGATATAGCTAAAGAACTACTATCCAAAATAAAAAGAACTCATAAAATTCATCAATTAAAAACAACTTAATGTTTTTTGTTTTGTTTTGTTTTGTTTTTTGGGTCACACCCGGCAGTGTTCAGGGGTTACTCCTGGCTCCATACTCAGAAATTGCTCCTGGCAGGCATGGGGGACCATATGGGGCACCGGGATTCGAATCGATGACCTTTTGCATGAAAGGCAAATGCCTTACCTCCATGCTATTTCCCGGGCCCCACAACTTAATTTTTATTTAAAAAATATTTTTGGTTTTGGGGTCACACCAAAACTTGGAGGTTATTCCTGACTCTGGAAGTCTTTCCTGACCGGCTCTGGGGACCATGTGGGATGCTGGAAATCAACCTGGGGTACATCTAGGTTGGCCATCCTACCACTGTGCTATCCCTCTGGTCCCTTTATTTAAAATTTTCAATGTAAAATTGAGTTTTTATTTAGGAATTCTGAGGAAATAAGGAGAGGGAGAAAGAAGAGAGAGAGAGATAGAAAGAGCACTTTTTCAAAGGCATAAAGAAACTCCAGTAACATCCCAGAGTAAAAGTATAGAAATATGAAAATAATATCTCAAGAGGGGAGATGAGGGCAACACACATGCCAAAACAACTAAATTTTATAAAAAATGTCAACAGATCTAAATAGGACTTTCATCAAGAAATATTTATAATTGATAAGGTGCTCAGCATTATTTATTTTTAGAAAATTGTGTATTAAAGTAGTAAAAATATTTGCATACTTGTTAAAATTCCCAAAATCCAGATACTAATTGATATCAAAAGAGAGGAATAACAGGAAATTTAATTCATTTTTGGAGAAATACAAAAGGAAACAACTATTTTGGAAGGTGATTAGCAGGGTTTTTATTTTCATTTTTTGTGGGGGCCACACCCGGTGATGCTCAGGGGTTACTTCTGGATATGCTCTCAGAAACTACTCCTGGCTTGGACACCATATGGGACTCCATCGGATCGAATCATGGTTGTGTCACCACTCTGGCCCCAAGCAGGATTTTTTTTATAAAGCTAAACTTACCCTAGAAATACAGTGTTTATTTCCTTGAGTTTACTCTAATGAGTTGCAAGTTTATGTCCACACAAACACTTGTCATACTTTTTGAAACTTGTAAGAGACTAAGGTAGTCTATAAATAATAAATGTATTAAACATAGTGTATTAAGGCAATGATATATATTTTCAACATTATGAAATATGAGTTTTCATTTTGAACCATTTAAAGACATGGAAATTTGTTAAATATGAAAAATAAAAGAAGTCAATCTGAAAATAATACATGTTTCCTGATCATAATTTTATTATATTCTGGAAAGGACAAAACTGTAAAAATAGAAAAACACACAAACAAACCTAGAGGAATTTTAGAACAATGATACTCTAATATCTAATCTCCCAGTTAGTTAACAGACAAAAGTATCTATCTAATGCTTGTCAAGTCTAGGTGGGCCTTTACATATTGAAAGGGGTCGGTGAAGGGAAGAGGAAGATGGAGCAAAATCTCTGTTTTGGGAAAAGCAGGTGTGAGTTTGTGTGTATAGGTACACTCTGTGACAGACAATTCACACCTTCTTTTTAAACTAATTATTTGATTGATGGATTCAATATTTTCTGTACTTTTTTACCACAAAATTGACCACAAATACCTTTTACCACGTCATCTTTTTTCATTTGTTAGAAGTCAAAAATTATTGAAAACATGATTCCTGCTTAGAAACATAGAGCTTCAGATATATATGTTAAATGAAATGTCATTGTTGTAAGCTTTTAGTTTTATCATATTGATTTAGAGACTGCCCATATTAGCATTCCAATGGAAAAATAGCATGTATTTTGTTCTTTTTGAACAGGTAATATGGCAGAATGATAGGTACTACTTTTTTTTTTCCTTCCTTTTTTTTTTTTTTTTTTTGGTTTTTGGGTCACACCCGGCAGTGCTCAGGGGTTACTCCTGGCTCCATGCTCAGAAATTGCTCCTGGCAGGTATGGGGGACCATATGGGGCACCGGGATTCAAGAAAATGCCTTACCTCCATGCTATCTCCGGGCCCCGATAGGTACTACCTGTATTAATTAAGATATTCTAAGGTTTCAAAAGCATAGTCACCCTTAGATTCCTTTCCAAATATGCTTTAACGAATAAGACATTATCATTTGACAGTCAAATAGTGCCTCTCTTCTTTGCAGCATTTTAAGGACCTACGTTAATGTTATCTCTGTCAGCTTCAATATAAATTTACAAGGGAACCCCAAGTACTAACAGTTAATCCAATATAGAAAAAAAAGTATAAATAATTGCATGTAAGATTTAATTGGTCAATCCTGGTCAGTGCACCAAATCCTTTTGCTTACATTATATTGGCTGAAACTCAGACAACTGACCTACAAGTAAAGGAAAGATAGACTAAGAAAAAGAATCTTGCTTTTTTGTCATAAAGGAGAAATAATACCTAGCAGTTTCCAGATTGCTTCAGGCTCACATATAACCCATATTAATCTAGGCTCAAGGACAAGCTATAATGTGTTTTCAAATCTTACATGTCTTAAAAAATAGCATGAATTTTTATTAAAATTTAATGTAAATATATGGATGACGGATTATTAAATGGGCATTTTGTTTTGTTTAGTTTGGGGGCCATTCTTGGTAGAGCTGATTTTACTTCTGGCTTTACACTCAAGGATCACTCCTGACTGTGCTGTTGGACCATGTGGTGTGCCAGGGATCAAACCTAATACTGTCATTTAGGCCATTAAATGGGTGTTTGTCAAAAGTCCGTTTCTTTTTTTTTTTTTATTCTTGAGACATATAAAAGCTTTTAGAATTCTGCAAACAAATTAAAGGTTAATTTTTACTGCTGAAGTAACTGCCCATATTAATGCAGTGGCTCAAAACAAAAATTATTTTATTATGATGTGATGGTTCTCCAATATGAATATGGAGCTAGCTAGGTAAGGAAAGAAGAATCTCTCAACAAACCTTTATTGTGTTGATCTGGTATGTCTCATGATCATTTAATAGCAAGTGTCTTTCCCAGTAAAATATGAGAGTAGAGGCAACTTCCTATAGAAAGTTTAATGCACAGCTAGGGGAAAATATATATATGTATATATATATATGTATATATACATATATATGTATATATGTATATATGTGTATATATATGTAAATATATATATGTATATATATATATATATATATATATTCAAGCAACCTTTCCTGAAAGGGAGGACTGATTATAAGTCCTTTAACAATCTTATTTTCTTCCTCTCCCACATTATTAATTATGAACCATGCTGCTTGCATCTCTATTCAGTTACTTACCTTACCTCTCAATAATAAAGATATGCTGTTTCAAAATAAATCGTCTGATATACTGTAAAGAAGCTGCAGATACTTAGAAATAATATTTCCTAAATATTTATGAGCTGTATTTCAAAATCTGTTACATTCAGTGAATTGTGTAAATAATTATTAGACCTCAAGCCACCATCTATAGTGGCAGTGCGGCAAGACTAATTACTCATCTATAAACAGACAAGTCATCAGTTAGACACTGTCCTCTGTCTTACAGCTTTGTTTTTGGATTCTATCCAGTCAACAAACCAAAAGTGTGAAAGTTGTTCTTTTCTTACTAACAGAAATTCAAAAAAAGTATCTTTATTATGGAAGAACAACACTGTCGATTTTATACATTTTTAATTGATATAAGACAAGGAGGAAACAAGTGAAACTAGTTCACATCTCACTTTGATCAAAGCAACAGGAGGTGGGAAGAGATGAAATATGTCTTTTTTCCCCCCATTCTTACATTGAATCTGAGTTTACATTCTTTTACAGAGTCTAGGTTTGAAGAACTGTTTCTGGAAGGATAGAACAGTCACTGATTCTCACAAGGCTCCAAGATATAAAAATAAAATAGAGTGGAAGATCTAGGAGTAAATCTTAGAATGTTTCCAGGTAAAATATCTCCATGTCATATTCCCTCTCTGTCTTGGTGACACTCATCTTTTAAGAAACTCAATTCTGATATAGACAGAGAGATGAATACTTGTACAATAAAAACACAGAATAGAAAAATGGATGCATGGAGTTTGCATACAAGCCTGCAAGGGTTTAAAGGAAGAATTATTCAGTGTGTTGTGGAATTTCAAGAGATTTCAGTTTAATCCATAAAATAGGTAGTTGATAAATGTAGAGAAATTAACTTTGGAAATATGGGCAAACAGAGATGTAGAAATGATGTAGGATGTTTATATATTATGAAGATGTGGAACTAAATGTGGAAGAAAGGGTGGTTCAATGCAGAAGTGTTTGTGTTGGGAGGTAATGAGACCTGTAAAGAAGAAAAGTAGGTAGAGAAAACAAAAATTTAGCCAAGTGGTAAGGGAAAGACTTCTACACTAACATACAGAATATGTGTTTGAGAAGATTAGTGTAGGAAATTTGTGTGATATCTGGCAAAATTCAGAGTTATAGGAACAAAGAGATGATATGATAATCAGAAGGGTGCTTGCCTTGCATATGTTGAAACCAAGTTCAATATTCAGCACCCTATATGGTCCCTTGACCTTGCCAGGAGTAAGCTCTGAGACAACTAGATGTGACTCAAAAAAAAAAAAAAAAAACCAAAAAAATCAGATCGGGATTTTTAGCATGGAGGTAAGGTGTTTGTCTTACACGCAGAAGGACGACGGTTTGAATCCTGGCATCCCATATGCTCCCTGGAGCCGACCAGGAGCGATTTCTGAGCATAGAGCCAGGAGTAACCCCTGAAGGCTGCTGGGTGTGACCCAAACACCAAAAAAAAAAAAAAAAATCAGAATACAAGAACCATGATCCTCACTTCCAGTGACTTGTTTAGTAAAGGTAGATAGAACAATATATGATTTATTTGTCACATAAAGCATAACCAGAAAGTTAATCTCCCTCTGCATTAATTAGCAGTAA
>PVKC010005577.1:0-14386 GCA_004027635.1 Crocidura indochinensis | reverse complement strand
GCCCCAGTAACAATTACTTTTAAGTTTTTTATTAATTACTATGATGAATGACCTTTTTGACAGTGCACAGTACTTGAAACTTGGGACGAATATTTGGGGGTAGGAGGCTAGGAAAGTGAGTTTTTCATTCACAGGCTTCTATATCACAAGTTTAAGAAATTTAGGAAAGATACCTGAAATTTGACAAATCACAAAGACTCTTGGAGCTAAAGAATATGAATTACTGAATAGAGAACTGCTAAAGCAAGTAAATATTTGGTTTGATTTGGAAAATGAAGCAGGATGGATTGTTATGTAAGATGTCTATGGTTTAGAGCTAAATTGCATAAAGACAGGTGATTCAGGCACAGTCTTGAATATTTGTAATGATAAACATAATAATTATTGTACTACTATTTTTGACTTTTTTGTTTAATAACTTATTCTCTTTTGTTGCTACATACAATAATGTACCTTGAGTCTGAATATAAACACAGTCATGTGAGGTAACAAGCTTAGTAATAATTATCCTCATACGAGGATAAATAAATAGTTAAATGATTTTTTATGACAATTGATATAAGAAAGGGAAAGGGATGCTCGCTTCGGCAGCACATATACTAAAATTGGAGCGATACAGAGATTAGCATGGCCCCTGCGCAAGGATGACACACAAATTTGTGAAGTGTTTCATATAAAATATATATATTTTATATATGCAAGGCAAGCACCCTTCTGATTATCATATCATCTTTCTGTTCCTATAACTCTGAATTTTGCCAGAAAGAGAGAGAGAGAGAGAGAGAGAGAGAGAGAGAGAGAGAGAAAGGGAAGGGGACTATACTCAAGTCTTAAATCTCACCCAATCCCCAAAAAATCGTAAAGAGGGGACACACACTTTTGGAACTGTATCTCTCCCTCCATTGTCTCTTTCCCTCTTTTCTTCTCTCTTCTCCATCTCACTCTTTCCCTTTATCTTTCTCTCCATTTTCCCTCTCTCAGTTGCTAATTATTTTGTTAAAAAAGGAAATTTTCCATCTAACATGTAAAGAGTTAAGTAGTTATTACTCCATCCTAACAAAAAATTAAAATAAAAAACTGAAATATGAAATCTTACTTTGTTAAGATAAAACATCATGTTTCTCTAGTTGTTGGTATGGAATTTATTTTAACAATTGTAATTTTAAAAGAATAAATACAACCCAGAGATTTAACAAAAACTCAATGACAAAACAACCATTACGGACTCATTAGAAACTGACATGCGGAAAGAATTTATGAGCATGAGGATATATCAATACAACTTCTAAACTAAAATGTTTGACAGTCTCATTAGAACAAACCAATAAAAAAAGAAAAACTAAATAAATATCAGTATGCTCTGATATCTTATTATTTGTGATAACACTTTCCTCTAACAGAGATTAAGGCAAATTGCTCTGTGGTGCAGATTCCTACTGATCTCTTTTTTCTTTATTTTTTATTCTGATCAGGTAAGTTTATCTATTCTCATTGTCTCCAATTCAGATATGATTTCTAGAGAAAAAATATTATATCAAAAGACTTTAAATCTTCAACTCATTTCACCAATTTCATTAGAAAATTAGAACATTAGTTTTTCAGTACTTTACATATTATAAAATATCATGTTTACAATAAAACATTTAAGCCTCAAGTAGTATATAGAATAACATAAGCATTGAGTTTACTTGCAAGATAGTTATTGCTAGAAATGTGGATTATGATATCTGTTCACTAATTGATTTAATCACACATACAGAGGCATTCAAACACACAGATATCATCTCATGTTGTTCTAGGAAAGAGAAAAAAGAGAGGTTAAAATCATATTGTTTTGTATTGCTAATCATTATAAGAGAACTTGTGAGCTATATTCATGATTATTCAAGATAAGGGGAACTATATGGCATTGGTAATTCATAATCAGTTTAGAATATTAGTACTTTCCTGGTTTATTCAAGGTTTGCAGAACTTAAAATTTCTTTGCAAAACTACATAAAACATTTTACAGTATCAAGATCATAACTAAGTGCTACTCAAGACAGAAAAGAAAGCAATAGATAGGTTCACAACAAAGTTGGCGCAAGATACCAGAAAGGGTTAGGGTTCTCTTAATAATCTGTGAGTATTTGTAGCATTGTCTGATCACCTTCCCAATTTTTTCCAGCCTCCACATAAATATTTTTAAAAATCCAAGTTGGTTCTTCAAAATATGAATGACAGCTGGATGTCTTTATTAAAGAAAAAATAGTCTCATTGTTTAAAAGCAATGAAAAAAATTTGCCCTCAAGATGTCATTAATTCAAAAAAGAGGAACTCTAATCAATATAACCTAATTTTGCTGATAACATTCTCTCCTGAAAGAAATTATAAGTTATTGATGGGCTGGAGACATAGCATGGAGGTAAGGCATTTGCCTTGCATGCACAAGGACGGTTCAAATCCTGGCATCCCATATGGTCCCCAGAGCCTGCCAGGAGTGATTTCTGAGCATAGATCCAGGAGTAACCCCTGAGCACTGCTGGGTGTGACCGAAAAAAAAACAAAAGCAAAAATAAAAGTTATTGAAAACACCTATCCAGAAAAAAAATAAAAGTTAAACTGCTTTAAATCTCAAAAGTTATGTACAGAGTCCAAGTTCCCTTTAAATAATAAAAAGAAACACTTTGGAAGTTAATGCTAGTAGGTATAATTAGTCTAAGCTTTTAGAACATGTAGAATAAAATATCAATATAAATGTGGGTATATTTTTGTCTGAACTTCGTTCAATTCAATAAGAATTTCCTTTTTTCTTTATCCATCACAATGACTTAACTTAAAAGTTTCTGAAAATATTTATTGTTTACAGTCTAGATGATGAAAAGAATACAACTATTATTCTTGCTTTGTTTTGAAGTTATTTACTTAGGACTAAGCACCTCATTTTTCTTGCATACAAAAAGTAATTATGCAGTCAAAAGAAATATAGCTCATATGCTTGAAAACATATGAAAAATGTAAAACTTTATTACACACATTAATTTCTAACAAAGAACATCTCTAACATCAGTGTAACTGGGACAAGCTAGAGAACTGATGTATGTATATGGATGTTTCTCCCAAATGGATTTTATAAAGGCAAACAAACAAATAAACAATTTATTCTTTTATGTCTGCTTCTTTTATAAATTTTCACTTCCCAACACCGGCAATAGTTCTGAAGATTCTTGTTCATATGTGTGTATGCAATCATATTCTTTTCAAGGGAGTCTTGCTAATACCATATCTCTCCCTAATCATTAGACACCCCTTCAGCTTCTGAGGTTGAATCCATAGCTATACCTAGCAAAGATAAGCAAACTTAGAAATTATAAACTAAAAATTCATGTTTTTTTCAAATTTGAAATATCCCTTCCAGAATTGTCAGCATATTCTTTGAATAGCATGTTTACTCTAAGATGTCACACTAACTCTCCCCTCATTCTTTCACTGGCTGGGGTTAACGTTGGGTTAACAGCATCTGGATTCTTGCATCACTATCCAGGAAAAAGAGTGGACTGACTTCATTTGTCTTGGGATACAAACTAGATGAGTGCTGATTCATTGGGGTAAGTAGTCAGGATGCACAGAAACATACAGCTAAAGAAAAAGTAGAGAAGAAGGGTATTCACTACTTTGCACACTCAACTAAAAGCTCGAGAAACCACTTTTCAGTGAAAGGAACACAATCACCACAAAAAAACAAAATAAATGTTTTGTTTTAAAAAAAACACAAAATAGCAAAACACAAAACAAAATCACAAAAACAAAAAACAAAAAAACAATCATGACAAAAACAAAATAGCAAGTTTTATTCATAGTGGATATGAAAATATCATTTAAATGCTAGAAAGATGTAGTCAGTGGATTCTTTTCACTCTGGTTAAATAGTGATGAATTTTTTATATGAAATAGTAATTACTTTACAAAATAAATCACAATAAAAATTTTGAGAGGGAGTGTGTGTGTTCCAAAATAAATAAAAACAGAACAAAACATTTCTCCATTTCACTCTACCGGTGTATGTCTCTTCTGTCTTAGAAGAACAATATCATAGATGCTAAAATCAATAAGAAATGAACCAAAAGAAAGTAAGAACTATAATTTTTAAAATCTGATATAGTTCAGTAAACAAATCAAGGTCAACATTACAGGAACTAGGAACATGTTCATATGTTATCATATGCTTTATTTAGAACAATACATAAGAGCTTAGAGATAGGATAAACTAACAGAATAAAATAATTTTCATTGTTGGTTAAATAATCTACAGAAAATATTGTTTTACATTATGCATATTACTATTTTCTTTCATGAATGCATTTTACAAATAGGTTTACAGTCCTTATGTAGGCATATAACTACAATACATAAGATATATCTTAATGAGTGAACAAACTTTTATTTACTTCTATCAAAATAAGCACTAGGACCAGAGATAGCACAGCGCGTTTGCCTTGCAAGCAGCCAGTCCAGGACCTACAGTGGTTGGTTCTAATCCCACCTTTTCATATGGTCCCTGGTGCCTGCCAGGAGCTATTTCTGAGCAGATAGTCAGGAGTAACCCCTGAACACCGCCAGGTGTGACCCCCAAAAACAAAATAAAACAAAACAAAACAAAAAATCAGCACTAAGGAGCCGGAGCGATAGCACAGTGTAACACAGTGGTAGGGCATTTACCTTGCATGTGGCTGACCCAGGGTGGACCTTGTTCAATCCCCAGTGTCCTATATGGTCTCCTGAGCCTACTAGGAGCCATTTCTGAGCACAGAACCAGGAGTAACCCCTGAGTGCAGCCACGTGTGGCCCCAAAACAAAAAATCATAAATAGATTTGAGAAGATTAAGAAATGAATTTGAAATATTTTTGAGACTTTTATTACTATTCCAAGTTAGGAAAGAAGTAATGGTGGTCTCTTCTCATATTCCAAGATTGTAATGTATTTGAAGTAAAATGAATAATATCACAGATTCACTCTTTGGGGGGAAGATTGAGAAGCAAGACAGATGCCATTCACTTCAACCTTAGAGTCTTTTTTTTTTTGATATTTTATTTTAACACCTGATTACATACATAATTGTGTTTGGGTTTCAGTCATGTAAAGAACACTACCTATCACCATTGCAGCTTTCCCATCACCATTGTCCCAAATCTCCCTCCTCCCCACCCACCCCCGCCTGTTCTCTAGACAGGCTCTCCATTTCCCTCATACATTCTCATTATTAGGACAGTTCAAAATGTAGTTATTTCTCTAACTAAACTCATCACTCTTTGTGGTGAGCTTAGAGTCTTATAGAAATTATTCTGTCAAGATACTATTATTCAAAATAATAATTCAAAATTATTTTAAGACTTGAAGGACTTCACAGGTAGGACTATGGGCCAAAAGTGTTTAAAAAGACTTTTCATCTAAGAACTAAAAAGGTCCTTGAGTACATTGACTGTGAAGATTGTGTAATTCTATCATCTATGGAGTCTTTAAAGTCAAGGGCCTATGATATAAAAAGGCTTTCAAGTCTTCACCAACATTATGGATTTTGAAGACGCAATTTATTATGTCGACTTTACCTAATAGAATTTTTTTTGTTTTTTCATAGTTTCAGAGTAAGACCTAGTATTTTCAGGATTCTCTCTGTTATCCTTGTTACTGCAAAATAAAAAGCATTTATTCCTATAGTAGAACTTCAAATAAAAACAATTTGATATCACTAATGATTAACTTAGCTATGAGAGAAAAATTCTGCTTTATTCTCTTTAATTCCTGGTACATGATAACAATTAACTTTAGATTATTTGCATCTACATCTAGACCCATCTACATGGTTGTTTGGGTTTTTTTTGTTTTGCTTTGTTTTGTTTTTGGGTCACACCCGGCAGTACTCAGGGGTTATTCCTAGCTCTATGCTCAGGAATCACTCTGGTAGGCTCTGAGGACCATATGGGATGCTGGGATTCGAACCACGTCCTTCTGCATTCAAGGCTAACACCTTACCTTCATGCTATCTCCCCGGCCCTCCTTCTACATGTTTTTATCGAGAACATTGCTACCTCCAAATTTTTCTCTGTGTACAAGCTTCATAGAACCTAAACAACACAGCATACCAATTTTTAATTTCTCTGATAAAAAAATCAAAGGTTAAAAAATATTTAATTCATAGTTTTCTAGGGAATGAAAGATTTATGGTTGTATGTGCCCAGATCTGTATGGTTGGGAAAAGTGCAACTGTAAAATTTTCAGGTTATATTTTCACAGAAAATAAATATTAATTGTTGCCTTTTTGTGAACATTTTGTGTGATCTCTCAATGATGACTTCTGCTACTTTGATATAACTTTGTTAATTTTTTGTGGTAGTATTGGGTGCAGCACTGCAAATAATCAAAACCAATAGAGCTTGTATATTTTGAAACTTGTTAGTAGCAACGATTCAAGTTTAATTTAATTTAATTTAATATTAAAATAATATGAATAGATACTTATACAGAGATATTCTTTGTCAGATATCTTTTGGCTTATGCAGACATTGCATTATAAAAATTTGCCTTTGAGAATATTATTATATATTTATTTTATGTGATGATTTTAGGTGAACTTTAACTTATTGAAATGTCATATGAAAATAGCCTTGTAAATAATCAAAAGGAGCCCAGGAGTTGGTGGTATTTCTGCTAACTAAGGTAAGTGAAATTATATATTCAAATAGAAAAGATGGTCTTCTGGAACAATTCTGGACACCAGAATAAATCAGTGGTATTTGTAATAGTGAATCCATAGATGAAAGGAATCCAAGATTAGCGTGACTAAAGGCAGATGCAGAGGAAGGTAAAGTTCAGTTAAGCCCTTAGAAGTACAAGTTCATCCTGGAACTTCTCCCCCAGAAAAGTTCTCAGCAACAGTGGGAAGATGAAGGTTCAGAGTTTCTGGCCCATTGCCTAGACTTCATTCCTTGACTACACTCCCTTTTCTCCCTTTTGGCTGATCTTCAAACACCACAAACAAATGGAAGGGTTGAGGTTTTCAAATACAGCTTCTCAAAAGTCAGTTTTCATACTTCTTTTTTCTGTACAACTTTGGCATTAGTGTGACACTCCAAGTCTGCCTTTCCAAATCCCAGGCAATCTTGTGAATCTACTGGTTACAGTACAGTTTTGTACTCTCTTGATTTTAAGTCTATGTCATTTGTTTTAAAAAAAATGAGAAATGCATGACTTAACCTTTTGGAAAACGATCAAGGGAAGGTTTTTACTTCACCTTGATTAAAGAAAGTCTTCAGGTATAAGAAAATAAAGTGGATAAGAAAAAGTGGAGATATGGTTAAAATCAGCTCTCAGTGGATGTTGAGTGAAAGAGAATTTGAAGGTATTTATTCTCATTTCTTGAACTCCATGATAAACATTTCCTCTAGTAAATTATTCTCACTATATTCATTTTATAATGACCATAAAAGGTAAAGCAAATAGTCTCAATCTGAACCTCCAATTCCCTGGCTTTTGTCAGTTTATGCCACGTTGATTTTATTTCCACAAGAAGGGAGGATTGTAGATAATTAATATCATTTTTCTGTACTCCTGAAAGAAAAATACTCCATCGCTTGTATTCAGATGATAAAGTATAGAAAATAGTGACTTTGAAATGCAGGAAAAAAACTTTCTTATGTGTTACTATGCATGCAAGGAGTATACCATTTTAACTGGACATGTTTTCCTAAAGTTTACTTATCCTTATCCATTTGGTAATATCATCCACAATCTCTGCTGTGATTCCTAGTACTGAATCTTCCTAGAGGCCCTGTTCATGTTTTGGCGAAACTTCTACAAGAGGGAACTTATTGCTGTCTATTTTTCATGATTCCATCCTTTATGGACCAGATGCTGCACATCTAAATGTCGAATTCAATGACTCACGTATAAAAAGTATTTGCTCTCTCCCATCTCTAAATTCAGAAGTTAAGAAAGGTCATGTGTTGATCTAGTCTGGGGTCTTGAACTATTAAATTGTTGTCCTTAGTATCCTGCTAAATTCTACTTATAATCAGAAGTCTTAGAAGACAAAGAACCATTGGTGTCCTGTAATATAGTTGCAATAAAGATAGGATGTTGGCCCTCTGATTAGAACCATTGTAGTACCTAGGGGCTTATACAACAAGGCTTTGTTTCTAAATAGTGGAAAGGCAGTCACCCTGAAACAATGGGGCAAATTAGCATACATCAAGCCCAAAGCTTTTAGCTGCACACTCCACACATGCAAACACAAGCTCAAAGTGACAAATGCTTGGTGCTTGCTGGGAGGTCAACACTTAAAATCTTTCTTGGGAAGGCAGCATGTCAGATTTCAGACACTTTCCCTAAAAATGGGTTTGAGCTGCTCAAAGGGAGGGCTTTCTGATCCAAATAATACAGTCCATTTACATGAAAAGATGCCGCCTTCAATGACATGATTAATTTCGGAAATACCTGGCATCTGAATGAAGCTGAAACTTCAAGAAATGACTAATGATGAGAAAAGATAATTAGGCAATGTCAAGAGTCAGTGCTTTGCTTGGTGACTGAAGAGCTGGTCTGTCTAGGTTATCAGCATCCTCATTCCAAATAGAAATGAAAGGTCTTTGTGGAAAGTTAGGGATGATCAACCTATAGTTACATATAAACTCTCCTGGGCTCATGTTTCTCTGGGTTTTACTCATCTTGACCAATGGGCAGTCTATGCTTACCTTCAATGACTTCTCAGAGAATCTTAGACAAAGCTAGCCTTGTTTTACTTGAGGCCTGAAAAATGTAAATTTATCTTGCTTTACATGTCATTTGTTCTGAATCTTTTCAAAAATCTCATTGACTTCTCCTCTCCAAGAAGAGAAAAATGAAAAAGAAAAACAAAAGCAAAAGACCATTTAATACTCTGCAGAAAGGATTCTGAAGACAAAGACTGAAGTGGGAGGTAATGCAATAATGCAAATCTACTCCTTTCACTTTGTTTTTGAGCCTTTTCTTCACCTTTTATTTAATGACAGTTTTTTTCATTGGCAAATTGGAAAATGTCAATGACCCTGGAGATTAGTGACCTCCACAAGATAGAGTTGCTAGAAAGAAGACTACGCCTACTGGCTAATGGAGTTTTTCTCCAAGGAATAGTTTTATAATAATTTATATTAAAAGTAACAGAGAGAAACATTTCTCCCTGACTTTTTTTCTGCTTGACAGAACATCTTAACTTCTGAAAACATATTCTTTTTTTTTAAAAAACATATTCTTATAAATATATTTGCAGATACATTATGTTCCATGAATGACTCTTAGCAACCATTACTAACCATTTCAGTTTTTTTTCTTCTTTAATTTTTCCTTCATTAAATTAAATTACTTCCTTGTTCCAACTGATCAGACAATTTAAGAGAAAATACCTCCCCTTTTGAAATTCCTCTTGTGATGTTAGTTCAAGAAAAAGGACGATATCTAAAGGCACATGTTAGCCTTATAGGCAGGTTAGTCAAATAGGTATAGAGATAATGATTTAGGCTTATATTTAATACTGATCAATAGTGATAATGAGTTGAAATGTGTTCCCCCAAATATATGCTAAAAATCTTAAGAGTGAGTAGTATAGCACAATACATTTTGAGGGGGAAATGTGCCACACCCTGTAGCACTCAAGAGTTAACTCCTGGCTCTGTACTCAGAAATTACTCCTGACAGGTTTGGGGGACCATATGGGATTGAACCTAGATTGACCAAGTGCAAGGCAAACATCCTACCTGCAGTTCTATCACTCCAGCCCAACACAATGTAATTTTACTTAGATATAAGACTGTTAAATTTGTAGTTAGTGAAAAAGATGAAAGAGTCAATTTTTGTCAGTATACCTGGTGTCCTTATAAGAAAACTAGGGAAGTTATAGCAAAAACACCATTCAGTTTCAGAGGCAAAGATTGGAGTGATATAGATGCAAACTGAGAAATATTAAAGATTGATTCCCCCCAAATAAATTTTAAGACACACAGTATGTAGTACTTTACTATTGAGTTCTCAATATGCTGATATAATGATCATATAATTTTAATGAAGAACTGAAAATGCTCTTGATTTTTTTGACCTAATTATTATGGTTTTCCACTAATTCTATCAATGGACGATGAGGCTCACTTATCACCTACAATAAAGGATGTAGATTGGCTCCATAGCTGCCAGAAATAGAGAAGCTTTCCTAAAAGGCTTGGCTAAATGTAATATACTTCCAGTCTACCTAATACTGCTTATGCAATGCCATGTATTTTCAGTGTCTCTCCAAGTGAAAATCCTAGTGTATTTAGCAAAACACAAGTACAATACATGCAGAATAAGGTTCTTATCATGCAAAACACTATTTAGAATAAGATAAGAGAAAAGACACAGACCTAAGTCTTAGCTTTATTTCTTTGAAAGAAATACATGAAAAATACTCATAACATACATGATCGTTTAGCTAATTATTTCCCTAATGGAGATAATGGAGTAAATCAAGAAAGAACCAAAATTAGTCATTGCATAAACATTACTACTTAAAACTGGACAATTCTGTTGCTTTAGGGTAACTTTGAAAAAGCTATTAAACCAAAAAAAAAAAAAAAAAAGAAGAGTAGCACTGTATTAGTAACATATATATATATAAATACACATATACATATATATACACACAAACACACATATACATATACATATATATAGTTTGGCATGCATTTATTCAAGTTTTAAAAAGTTGCTTAGAAATTATATTGATCAGCAGTCACATGTGAAAACACATAGTATTGATATTAAAAAAAGAGCTGCTTTACTGTCTATAATTTTTATATAACAACATAAACAACTATAGAAGCATGACATTTCTTTGTGTTTATTACTGTTCAACCGTGTATCCCAACCCCTAAATAGCATTTAAAAATAAGACGATGCTTTTTACTTTGGAATATGAAATTGCACAAATGGGAGAGGGTCTTACAATCCAAATACAGAATGATTGTGTTGTCCTATTTGCTTTTAATCATTGATAAATCCTGAGATACTTAACATTTTTTGTTTAAATATTATCCCAGTACAAGCTTTCCCCTTGCTTGTGCATAATTTCATCTAGAAATTAATATCTCCCACTTATAATGCATCAAAAACTAGAAACATTTTCCTCTCTTAATGGTGTAGGAATTAGTGTAATTTTAAAGCACTCAAGGATATAATTATTTACATGTACTAGAAGTATTAACGAGACTATTTGATCAAGGTATGTAGAGAGGTGAAAAAAATAAAACACTCCAAGTTATAAATAAATATCTAATTATGTCAAATGTTATTTCAAAAATGATTTGTGGGTCTTATATATTATATAAATTTATATTCTTGAATTCTTTGAAAAATAAACATATATTGTGTTTCAAAAACATGCAGATCATTTGAAGATATTTGAATTTATTTTCTTTTGAAGTAAATATGCATGGATATATGGCTTTAGTATCATTGAAAATGATAAAATGTGAATGAAATATCAATTAAAATGTGCTTTCATCTGCACTAAACTGGAATGCAATTCATATATGTTAATTGAATGTATACAATTGTAATATTTTTATCTTTATTATAAAATGTGCTTAGTTTATAACTGCAATATTCATTTTGAAGATTCCTTTGTTTACTTAAGTAGAAGTTATCATTTTTCTTCCTTTGTTTATACTGGTATGGTGTATTTTCCTTCTGTAATTTATTATATTTTTGATTTTTGATTGTGATCAACAATATCGTATATACTTTTATTGAGTTATTTCACATACAAATGGCAGGACCCAAAGGGTATTCTGGATTTACAAGATTTTCTAATAAATTTGTTCCTTTCTGTATTATAGCTGCTAATTAGTGCTTTTAAACAGCTCAACATTGAATTGTTGGAAGGCACCATATGAAGGGCCAATATAAAACTGTTTATGTGGAGGGACATATAAAATAAGAAGGTGTTAAACCTAACACAAATTGAGTGGCAGGGGGTTCCCACCAGTGCTAATTTTATGTTTGTTTTGTCTCATTTAAAGTTAAGATGTCTGTGCTATAATTGTGATGTAGAGCATGCTGTACATACAGATGGACGAAAATGTGTCAATTTACGAGCTGCAGTTGTCTGACAAAAAAAGTCAATGGGTTGTTTGATCAGAAAATAGCTATTTCTGAACTACTTTTTATTTGTAACAAAAGAGGATATGGAGAATTTAAACCATCATATATACATGCTTGTATATATGATGGTTATATAAGGCATGTTAAATGTACCAATTCCTAAGCTTGCTCAGTGAGCTTTTTACATTATTTTAATATGCTTGTGTAACTTGGCAATAATCTGCTAATAGAAATTTTAATAGCTTAAGATGGTGTTTCTAATAAAACCCAATGTATATGTATTGAAATAAATTCAATGATTTCAATATCTCAAGTCAATAATATTATCAACATTATGAAGAATCAAGAGAAAATGTTCAATGTCATGCATTTTAATCCTATGTACTCAGCCTCCACACAGACCTATAAGAATTATTTTTATTTTTAAATCCTCCAGATACATCTGCCATTCTTCCTCATCACAACCAAAAATCAATGATTTTTTTAATATAATATCTTGTTGAAATTTTTGTTTGTTTTCTGGCCATTTATTTTACTATAAGGGAAACACTGAAAAACTCTCAGGAAAGTTGTTTGTTTACTATTTTTAACCAAAAATCATCCTTTATTATAAAAATGCACACTTTTTTTTTGAAATGTGTATTCTAACTTTATTCATTATCATAATAACTTCTACTCCCTTATACTCAAAGTTTTGGTGTTTGAAAGATTTTAGTTGTTATGTGTTTTTTTTTAATTTGTGGTGATTTTTGAAAAGTGCTTTTTCCTTTGACTATTTAAAAATCCATGTTGCAATGTAAGAACAATTCTGTTTTTCTAGATATCCAAGTATATTTCAGATATGTCATATGGTATCTAGAACTTAAATGCCTTGGAAAGGATAAGCCTTACAAATGATAAATTGATAAAGTAGCAACTTTCACTAAGAAAGGAGTAGTCATAAATTTACATTTTCAGTTTTGAAAAAGATAATACCATAACAATTCTTTTTTTTTTTTTTTTTGGCTTTTGGACCACACCCGGTGACGCTCAGGGGTTACTCCTGGCTATTTGCTCAGAAGTCGCTCCTGGCAGGCACAGGGGACCATATGGGGAACCGGGGGATCAAATCGCAGTCCGTCCTAGGTTAGCACAGGCACCTTACTCCAGCGCCACCGCCCGGCCCCCAACAATTCTTTGTATATTCAAAATAATACTAATGGTAATATATTTGCCTTATAGGTTATTGACTTGGGTTAAATGCCCAGAATCTCCTTTGTTTCTCCAAACCCTATCAGAAATGATCTCTTAGATGAAAGGAAGGAATATAGGAGAGAAAGAAATAAAGAAAAAGAAGAAAAGAAGGGAGAAGAAAGGAAGGAAAGAAGAAAGAAAGAAAGAAAGAAAGAAAGAAAGAAAGAAAGAAAGAAAGAAAGAAAGGAAGGAAGGAAGGAAGGAAGGAAGGAAGGAAGGAAGGAAGGAAGGAAGGAAGGAAGGAAGGAAGAAAGAAAGGAAGAAAGAAAAAGAATGAGGGAGAAAAAAGGAAGGAAGGAAGAATAGAAGGATAGAAAGAGAAAGAAGAAAGGATTAGAAGAAATGAATAATAAAAGGATAAAAGTAGAAGAAAGAAAGAATATAAAAAATTGAAGGGAGAAAAAATAGAAGGAATGGGGCCAGAGAGATAGCACAGTAATAGGGTTTGCCTTGCATGCGGCTGTTTCAGGCATGACCTGTGTTCAATATCTGGCATCCCATATGGTCCCCCAAGCCTGCCTGGAGTTATTTCTGAGCACAGAGCCAGGAGTAACTCCTGAACACCGCTAGGTGTGGCCCCAAAACAAAAGAAAGAAAAGAGAAAGAAAGAAGAAAGAAAGAAAGAAAGAAAGAAAGGAAAGAAGGAAGGAAGGAAGGAAAGAAGGAAGGAAGGAAGGAAGGAAGAAGAAAGAAAGAAAGAAAGAAAGAAGAAAGGAAGAAAGAAAGAAAATAAAGAGGAAGAAAGATAAAGAAAGAATAAGAAAGAAAAAGAAGGCTATAAAGAAAGATCAGAAGGAAGGAAAGGAGAGAAAAAGAAGAAAGGCTTATGAAAATATTTTTAAGAATAGAATAATAGCCCTATTAGACTCCAGGTGGCTGCAAAAGGTAGGGGAAGTCTCCCCCACGTTTGCGCCCCATCCCGCTCGTTTCCCAGACTCCAGGCGGCTGCAAAAGGTAGGGGAATTCTCCGCCACGTTTGCGCCCCACCTCTGCTCGTTTCCCAGACTCCAG
>PVKC010005576.1:12302-32767 GCA_004027635.1 Crocidura indochinensis | reverse complement strand
TTCCAATACCATGCTGTTTTGATAACTATTGCTTTGTAGTAAAGTTTAAAGTTGGGAAAAGTAATTCCTCCCATATTCTTTTTCCCAATGATTGATTTAGCTATTCTAGGGTGTTTATTGTTCGAAATGAATTTTAAAAGTGCCTGATCCACTTCTTTGAAGAATGTCACAGGTATCTTTAGAGGGATTGCATTAAATCAGTACAATGCTTTGGGGAATATTGCTATTTTGATGATGTTAATCCTGCCGATCCATGAGCAGGGTATATGTTTCCATTTCCACATGTCCTCTCTTATTTCCTTGAGCAGAGTTTTATAGTTTTCTTTGTATAGGTCCTTCCCATTTTTAGTCAAGTTGATTCTAAGATATTTGAGTTTGTGTGGCACTGTTGTGATTGGGGTTCTTTTCTTTTCTTTTTTTTTCTTTTTGGTTTTTGGGTCACACCCGGCAGCGCTCAGGAGTTACTCCTGGCTCCATGCTCAGAAATCGCTCCTGGCAGGCACGGGGGACCATATGGGGCACCGGGATTTGAACTGATGACCTTTTGCATGAAAGGCAAACGCTTTACCTCCATGCTATCTCCCGGGCCCCTGGGGTTATTTTCTTAATGTCCATTTCTTCCTTATTACTATTGGTGTATAGAAAGGCCATTGATTTTGTGTGTTAATTTTGTAGCCTGCCACCTTGCTATATGAGTATATTATTTCTAGAAGCTTTTGGGTAGAGTCTTTAGGGTTTTCTAAGTAGAGTTTCATGTCATCTACAAACAGCGCGAGCTTGACTTCTTCCTTTCCTATCTGGATTCCCTTGATATCTTTTTCTTGCCTAATCACTATAGTGAGTACTTCTAGTGCTATGTTGAATAGGAGCGGTGAGAGAGGACAGCCTTGTCTTGTGCCAGAATTTGGAGGGAAGGCTTTTAGTTTTTCTCCATTGAGGATAATATTTGTCACTGGCTTGTGGTAGATGGCCTTAACTATATTGAGAAAGGTTCTTTTCATTCCCATCTTGCTGAGAGTTTTGACCTTATCAAATGCTTTCCCTGCATCTATTGATATGATCATGTGATTTTTATTTTTCTTGTTGATGTTGTGTATTATGTTGATAGATTTACGGATGTTAAACTATCCTTGCATTCCTGGGATGATACCTACTTGATCGTAGTGAATGATCTTCTTAATGAGGCATTGAATCTTATTTGCCAGGATTTTATTGAGGATCTTTGCATCTGCATTCATCAGCGCTATTGGTCTGTAATTTTCTTTTTTCGTAGCATCTCTGTCTGATTTAGGTATCAAGGTGATGTTGACTTCATAAAAGGTATTTGGAAGTGTTTCCGTTTTTTTCGATTTTATGAAAGAGTCTTGCCAGGATTGGTAGTAGTTCCTCCTGGAAAGTTTGAAAGAATTCATTAGTGAATTCATCTGGGCCTGGGCTTTTGTTTTTGGGCAGACATTTGATTACTGTTTTAATTTCATCAATAGTGATGGGGGTGTTTAGATATGCTACATCCTCTTTCTTCAACCGTGGAAGATTATAAGAGTTCAAGAATTTATCCATTTCTTCCAGGTTCTCATTTTTAGTGGCATAGAGTTTCTCAAAGTAGTTTCTGATTACCCTTTGAATCTCTGCCATATCAGTAGTGATCCCTCCTTTTTCATTCCTAATACGAGTTATCAAGTTTCTCTCTCTCTGTTTCTTTGTTAGTTTTGCCAGTGGTCTATCGATCTTGTTTATTTTTTCAAAGAACAAACTTCTGCTTTCATTGATCTTTCGGATTGTTTTTTGGGTTTCCACTTCATTGATTTCTGCTCTCAGCTTTGTTATTTCCTTCTGCCTCCCTATTTTTGGGTCCTTTTGTTGAGCACTTTCTAGTTCTATGAGCTGCTTCATTAAGCTACTCAGGTAAGCCCCCTTTTCCTTCCTGATGTGTGCTTGCAAAGCTATAAACTTTCCTCTCAGTACTGCTTTTGCTGTGTCCCATAAGTTCTGATAGCTTGTGTCTTTATTATCATTTGTTTCCAGGAAAGTTTTGATTTCCTCTTTGATTTCATTTTGGACCCACTTTTATTAAGTAGGAGGCTGTTTAACTTTCAGGTGTTAAAGTTTTTCTTCTGTGTCCCTTTGGAATGCACATATAGTTTCAGAGCCTTGTGGTCAATGAAGGCCGCCTGCAAGATTACTATCCTTTTGATATTATGGAGATATGTTTTGAGTTCGTTTTTTTTTTGGGGGGGGCCACACCCAGTGACGCTCAGGGGTTACTCCTGGCTATGAGCTCAGAAGTCGCCCCTGGCCTGGGGGACCATATGGGAACCGGGGGATCGAATCGTGGTCCATCCAAGGCTAGCGTGGTAAGGCAGGCACCTTACCTGCAGCGCCACCGCCCGGCCCATGGAGATATGTTTTATGTGGCAGCATGTAGTGTATCCTGGAGAATGTCCCATGTACATTGGAGAAGAATGTGTATCTAGGTTTCTGGGGATGGAGTGTCCTATATATATCCACTAGGTCTCTTTCTTCCATTTTCTCTTCTCAGGTCTAGTATATTCTGTTGGGTTTCAGTCTGGTTGACCTATCCAGTGTTGACAAAACGATGTTGAGGTTCCCCACAATTATTGTGTTGTTATTGATATTATTTTTCATATTTGTCAACAATTGTATTAAATATTTTTCTGGACCCTCTTTCTGTGCATATATGTTTAGGAGAGTGATATCTTCCTGCTCTTCCCTTGATTAATATAAAATGTCCATCTTTGTCCTTTACAACCTTCCTGAATATAAAGTTTGCATTATCTGATATTAGTATGGCCACTCCAGCTTTTTTATGGGTGTTGTTTGCTTGGATAATTTTTCTCCAGCCTTTATTTTGAATCTATGTTTGTTCTGACTATTCAGGTGCATTTCTCGTAGGCAGCAGAAGGTTGGATTGAGTTTTTTGATCCATGTAGCCACTCTGTGTCTCTTAACTGGTGCATTTAGTCCATTGACATTGAGAGAAAGAATTTTCCTGGGATTTACTGCCATCTTTATATCGAAATTTGGTGTGTCTTTTCATCAGTCTTGTCTTAAATTAGGTCTTTCAATTTTTCTCTTAAGAACTGTTTTTTGTCTGTGAAATCATGTGTTCTTCTGTCAAACCTGAAAGTGAGTTTTGCTGTGTACAGTATTCTAGGTGAAGCATTCATTTTATTGAGTTTTGTCTCTATGTCCTACCACTGCATTCTGGTCTTGAGTGTTTCTGGTGACAGGTCTGTTGTAAATCTCAAGGATGCTCCCTTGAATGTAATTTCCTTTTTTTGATCTTGCTGTTTGCAGAATTGTCTCTATCTGTGGGATTCGTCATTGTGATTAGGATGTGTCTTGGGGTATTTTTTTCTGGGGTCTCTTTTGGCTGATACTCTTCGAGCATGCAGGATTTGATCGGATATATTCTTTAGCTCTGGAAGTTTCTTTTTAATGATGTTCTTGACCGTTGATGCTTCCTGGAAATTTTCTTCCTGGGTCTCTGGGACTCCAATGATTCTTATGTTGTTTCTGTTGAACTTATCATAAACTTCTATTTTCATCTGTTCCCATTCTTTGACTAATTTTTCCATTGTCTGTTCATTTGCTTTAAGTTTTTTTTCCCAATCTATCCCGCTGTATGGAGTTGTTATTTATCTTATCTTCCACAGCACCAATTCTATTCTCAGCTTCTGCTACCCTGGTGTTGAGCTTATCCATTTTGTCATCCAATTCATTTACTGAGGTTTTCAGGCCTATTATTTGTGCTGTTATTTTAGTTTGGAGTTTTGTGATTTCTGTCTTCATATTTTCTTGGTTCTTATTAGTGTTCTGTTCAACTCGATCCATGGTTTCTTTGAGTTCTTTGAGCATCTTCCATATTGCTTGTCTAACTCCTTATCTGAGAAATTGATTAGTTGGTCGCTTGTTTTCTGGTCATGAGAATTGTCATCTCATTGTCTATGTCTGATGTTGGCCTGCGTTGTTTCCCCATTGTCACACTTGTATTGTGGGTTTTTTTTTACGTGTTGTGGTGGCATTCATTGGCTAAATGATGTACTCGGACATGCTCCTTTGGCTCTGCCCTTTATGGGTGGGTTGACTTGCCTCCAAGGAAGGGGTGTCTTCTGTGGATAAAGCCTCACACAGGATCAAATCTTAGGCCTGAGCATGCAGCAGAGAAGACAGTCTGCGGAGAGATGGTGGGCTTCAATAATCCAGCACAGTTCTTAGTGTAATTTTTCTTCTTGTTGCAATGGCGTTCTTTTCTTAGAAAGAGCACACGGCCGCTTAGTGAAGCAGAGTAGCAGTGCTCTGCTGGAGCTTCTTTTTGGCCCACTCCCAAGAGGTTCAGGCGACAGGACAGGAGACAGACACACACAGGAGGCACTCACAATTTCTCACGGTCCATCCTTGATCAATTTTGCCAATGTTTCCTTTAGGGTAAAATTCATCCTCTCTACTTGCCCTGAATTATGAGGCCAATATGCACAGTGCAGCTTCCAGTTAGCCCCTAATGTCCTTACCATATCTTGGGAGATGTTACTGGCAAAGGCTGGACCATTGAGCTGATAGCTACTGGCAATAGAAACCAGGGAATAATTTCCTCTGGAATTTTCTTTGCTACGTGACTGGCATTCTCCTTCTTTGCAGGTAAGGTCTCTACCCAGCCTGAAAACTTGTTCACTATTACCAACAAATATCTATACCCACTCTTTCCTGGCCCCAGTTCTGTAAAGTCAACCCAAACATTCCTGGCTCTTTCCCCTCAAGTGGTTCCCTGGTCTGACCTATTTTCCTCCCACATTCACTTTCCTATGCACAGGATATTTAGCAACCTCCCTTTCCACAAGTTTTTCTTTAATGTTTTTTTTTTTTGTTTGTTTTTGGGCCACACCCAGTGACACTCAGGGGTTACTCCTGGCTATGCGCTCAGAAGTCGCCCCTGGCCTGGGGGACCATATGGGGCACGGGAGATCGAACCGCGGTCCATCCAAGGCTAGCGCGGTAAGGCAGGCACTTTACCTCCAGCGCCACCACCCGACCCCTCCACAAGTTTTTCTACCACATTTCCTCCAACCTTTGGGGAAAAATGATCCTTCCCTCTTTATCGCGTGCCCAGCCATCCTCCCCTAACCTTCCCATTTTGTTAATATAGTACTCATTCTCCATGGTATAATTTTTTTATGGCAATGTGGGTGTGGGCAAGGCCAGGAGGGCCTTGGTGGTCTCTCTGGCAGCTGCTCAGTGGCCAGGTGGCCACTGGTTTCCAGCTGTGACTGGATCTTCTCTTTTCTATTGTCCTGGGCAGCCATAAATTTTGGCTCCCACGTGGCCTGAAAAGGCTTAAAATCTCCTGCTTGTTTTGAAGCTTTCTATTTGGCAATCCAAAGCCCCCTCTTCTTATAAATGGCATGTGAACATGAATGGTGACAAATACATACTGGCTATCAGTGTAGATGTTGATTCTCTTTCCTCTCTCAGGTGTTAGGCCTGTGTCAGGGTCACCAATTTGGATCACTGGGCAGAGGTGCCTTTTGGTAGGGTTGCTTTCCAGTCAATGCTGTTGTCGCCCACCATTCTTCATGTAGTTGCCTCCATCAGTGAAGTAAGTGGCTTTGGCATCTCCATAACCCCTGCTGGCAGGTTTTATACTGAAGACCAGTTATAAGTTTTTATTGCTTTTGACCTTTTGTTATTCCCCTACTGTGTTTCTTTAGATCCCTCATATGAGATAGATTATTCTGTGCCTGTTCCTCTTTGTCTGACTAATTTTACTTAACATGATGCTATCCAGATTCATTCATGTTATAGCAATTTACATAATTTCATCTTCCCTTATGGTCAAATAGTATTCCACTGTGTAGATATAGCAAAATTCCTTTATCCTATTCTTGGACACTTGACTATTTCCAAATTTTGGATGATATGAATAGAGCTGTAGTGAACAAGGAATACTAATGTCTTTTCTGAATAGTTTTTGGGCCCTTGGGGTACATGCCAAGAAATGGAATTGCTGGGTCATATTTTCCAAAATTTCTATTTTCACTTGAAAGCACTCCTTTAGCTTGTGGCATTAAATACTAACAATTATTTTGCTGAAAGAAATGACTTGATTCATTCATTTTCCAAAATATCTGTTTCCCAAGCACTCAAATCTAAGAAAATGTTAGGGTCCAGAGTCAAAGGATGAGACTGCACAATTGAAATAAAGCAAAGCAAGACTTTATTCTGACAACCACAAGCCCCAAACTGGCTAGTCAGGGCTGCCTCCCAGAGAAGATGACCCCCTGCCAAGGCCACAACCCAGGTTATATAGGAAGGGGATGAGGAGGTTCTAGCTTCTGATGGTCTTTTAAGATGATTGGCTTTTGTTGACAGTACATTCCTACTGCTCTCTTGTGTCTTTTCCAGATAGGCTACCTGGAATGGCCAGGAAGCTCAGGCAGTGTTAATGGAAACTTAGGCTTGAAAAAGAGAAGCCTAAGATGTCTACAAAATGTGTACCTCCTCGTTCAGAATGTAGGACCCCACAAACCACAGTGTATCCACCAGATATTCTTTCAGGTCAGAGGGATAGAGGCTTTGTAGCCTAGAACACAGGAGAACACAAATTGTTTTTCTCTGCCCTCTTCCTTTATCCCTGAAAAACTTTCTATGTCCCACTTCATTATAAAATTGTTGTTTTTTAAAAAAATATTTTGTCTTTTGGGGTATTTTATTCATATTTGGGGGGAGCATGCCCAGTGAAATTTAGGATTTACTCCTGGATCTGCTCTCAGGATCACTCCTGATAATGCTGTGGGGACAACATGGGAAGCTGGAGATTGAACCCAGGTTAGCTGCATAAAGGCAAGCATTGTGACCATTGTATTATGGCTTCACTCCTTTTATATATGTTTAATAGAAATTCTTGCTAGTGGTTAAGATTTGATAAAGAAGTCATTTTTCCCTGCCTTCCTAAGGAGAAAAGCAGTAGCTGGTCTGCGCAATTTGCATTCCCTGCTGGCCTTTAGGCCAGTACTTTGATTATTACATAGACCTCAGAGCTTCCTCAGATAACAGAAAAAATGCCCTCTTAGGACAGAACAGTCTTCAATCTATGGATCCATGCAAGGCAGAAGAGGCCCTGGGTTGATGAACCACATTGTGAAAACTGCCAGGGTGTTTTAAAAAAAAGAACTCCATCACCTACAGACTCAACTTGTCATAAGCCAATACTGGGAGAATGGGTCTCAAGAAGGGCTGTCATGAGAATTAATAAACCAATCCAAGCATAAGGGTGAAAAGCATGGAGTGTGTGTATGTTCGGGGGAGTGAGGAGCTTCAATCTTTTGGTCTGTAACCCGACAAATCAGCTCTCTTTATTTGCCAGCTCAATCCACAACCAGGTTGGGGAAGGGTAGAGAGTGACAGAAAAAATACCTATCTCCAGCTAACCAAGTCTAGGTGGGCCTTTTATAGGTAAAAAGGGGTAGGTCAAAGAAGAAGCTGGGGAAAATCAAAGCAGGATATAATCCCACAATCATCCTTAAGAAAAACTCACCAAGGGACTGAGGGTTGCCGAATAGCAGAGCCCAGTCACAGAGTAGAGCGACCCAGGACCATCAGCCCCTGGCACTCCACAAACTGGTCCACAAATCAAACACAACACCACTTCTTTAATACATGATTTCTTTGAAAGAAAGGTTTTAGGGCTAAATTCTGAAGAAGCCAAGGAGTATTTGATGCTAATGATCCAACTTGGTGTTAAGCTCAGTTCAATCACCAAAGCAGATTTTGGAGGCACACAGAGAGTGTGGGCACTTTATCCACACACTCTGGGGTCTGATCAGAAAGAATAATGGCTCTCTTCACTAATGCTTAGGAAATGCTAATAATGATTTAAGGAACGAACCTAAAGGGGAGAAAAACCTGAGAAAGCCTCTCTCAAGCTCTTTAATCTCAGAAAGGCATCACTGTCTGTCATCGATGGATTTCTTTGAAGCTGCTAGATCCTAGAAAGAAAATTGAGAGTAAACTTGGATAAATCAATTAGCCCAGAAGGTGTTAAAGCTGCAGGCTCTTTAGGGCAAAGCTTGTTAACCACTGTGTGCCCCCACATAGCACAGAGCATGTGTGAGGGAATCAACAACATCGGATTCCACTTTTACATGTCCAAGAGTCTAGGCCATTTCTGTCCCTTCCACCACCAAACCAGGAGGCACATGACCTCTTTCTTTTGAGCACAGTCTCCCCTTTACTCATCTCCTTCCATAGGACTCATTACCTACACTCCAAAACATCAGGAGGATAAAGTGTTAAAAGAAGCCATTTACATTTAGCTTCCTTGAAAAGCTCTGGATTCTGTAAAGCAGATAAACAGCTTTGGCTACTCAGAGAATGCCAGCAAAGGACATGAAGACATCAGAAGTGTATCAGAGGATAGGATCGTTAACTAAGCTGACATGACATTCATGCGTTGGTCCTGAATGGTTTGACTGTGGTGTCTGGTGAGGTGGAGATCTGGGGAAGGACACCAGAGAATCTAGTTAATTTAATTTATCTGTTGAAATCTCACCTACTGGAAAGGCCACTGATCAAAATAGATAATTTGACATCTGGAGGTGAGAATGAGAGGAGAGAAAAGGGAGCCATTTGGCCCTCATCTCTGACTAGATGAATGCAGGACACCAAGGATTTCATTCACATGCATGTGTCTGTGACCAGAGAAATTAAAAAAAACTGAGCTTACAGGGGGCTACTGGGTTATGGCCCAAGAAAGGCCCAGACACAGATTACAGAGCAATGAGGCACAGCAAGGGCTACAGATCCAATCCTCAGGTGCAAAAGTTGCTCACTGCACTGAGAATAGTAATGGGACAGTACAAGATGATGTGCACTGGAGGTAAGAGACTGTGGGACAGGACCAGGAAATTGTACCCTGGACCCAGACTACCCAGGCACAGGCCTAAGGATGTTATACACAGACAAGGAGAGACCTGGATAATGGCAAGGACTGCACATTAAACTGTAACTTCCCCAGCACCGGAGTTGTGGAAGCAAATCTATCACACACTACCAAGGCCCCAGGGTCTCAGACAATTCAACCATCTTCACCGGGTCAGTGATGTGAGCTGATTTGTAGTTCCGTGCTGCGAGGGACTTTCTGTTTCTGCTGAGCTCAGAACCTAAGCTCTCTCCACTATCTGACTATAGCTGGCAACAGACTGTCCAAGTGAATGATATCCATGATAGAATGTGGCCCAGGACCTCACTGAACAAAATAAAATTTATGAGAAAAAGGACAGAAAGAAGTGTGGAGAAAGGATAAGGAGACTTGAAAGAGAAGAAGAAAATCTTTGGAATAAAATCTTCAATCACCTCCACTTTCATGAAGGAAAGTAGTGAATGAAGAAAAGTCCAGAGGCATTAGGCTGATTTCTCCTTTGGCATATTTTTATTCATTAAGTTCCAGTTTTCGTAAAGATGTTTAAATGGTGCTGGGAAACTGTGCAGACTCACATAGTGGAATTGAGCCCCGTAATATGCATTATAGACAAAATGGCAAAGCAGTTCCAGGAAATCAGCTCCCCAGTGTGTTTTGTGGTTTATTGGCAAGGAAAACATTACGAAAATCAATGAGTGGGATTACACCAAATCCAAATATGAGAAATCTATCCCCACCCACTGTCTCATTATAAAGAAAAGCATTGCTAAAATAAAACAATACTATTGAGTGGAAGAAAATACTCTTACCTCATCTATCTGACAAAGGACTAGTCACCCAAATATATAAAGAAGTCATCAAACTCAACAATAAGAATCCATATAATTTCACCTGAAAATGAGAGAAGCCAGACAGTCACTTCTCCAAAGAAATTAAGTTATCAGGAAATAAATTGGTTATCAGGAAATAAAACTCAAAGTATCAGTGAGATGTCACTTAGTGCCACTATAAGGCATTAACAACCAGGGCTGGTGACATGTAGGGAAAGGAGACACTCATTTTTTGATGGTGAAATGTTAACTAGTTCAACCTCTATGGAACATAGTATGGGGACTATAAACAGTAAATGCATGCCTCCATTTAAACTAGCAAATCCATCTCTCCAAATAACACAGAAGCACAAATCCAAATGATATGTGCACACCTGTATTCACTTCAGGGCTGCTTGCAAGACTCAAGCTCTGGAACTAAGCCAGGAGTCAGACAGGATGGGGTGAAGAACGTGACTCAGCACTAAGAAAACACTAAGCTTTACTTTCATTCTGAAAGAAGGATGGAATAGGAGAGGGTTGCATTATTTTTACTTTATTTAAAGATAATGCCTCACAGGGTTTACATAATTGATCATAATAGTTTCCAGATAAGTAAAATATTATTTTAAAAAACGAAAGAAAAAAAATGACAAAGGAAAAGGAAGAGAAGATAGAAAGTTTTTTAAAAAACCCAGAAAAAAATAAGCACTGTGAGAAGCACATTTGTGAAAATTGTTGTATCTACCATGAAGTCATTAAACAATGGCAGAAGGTTTAGTATGCTCTTGTTAGCTCTCCATTCTGTTAAGTAGGGGTGTTCCTATAGAGATGACAGATCAAACAAATGAAGTTGTCCAGAAATTCAAAGTAACCTTCCTCGGTGCAGGCTTTCTTTTTACCTTTAACGTTGTTACTCAGTGGACCTCAAACTACGGCCCGCGGGCCACATACTGTATTTGTTCCCATTTTGCTTCTTCACTTCAAAATAAGATATATGCAGTGTGCATAGGAATTTGTTCATAGCTTTTGTTTTTACTATAGTCCGGCCTCCAACGATCTGAGGGACAGTGAATTGGCCCCCTGTTTAAAAAGTTTGAGGACCCCGTACTGATACTATGACTTTTAGGGGTTTGTACTCAGCTTCCAGGTCTCCTAGAAGAAGGAAGATACAGGAGACTGTGACTGCACATGCTCCAAGAAGCCCTGATGATGTCAGCCCAAAGACTGGCATACCATAATTTTGTCAGATTGGTGTCTGTGAAGGGTATTGCAGAGGAGTGATGAGGTAAGGCCATCGAGAAAATGGTGGTTCTGGAAAATGGAGGCAGCAGGCATGACTTTGGCAGGGTGGGAGCTTGGCTCACCTTCTCCCCCCCAAGATGGCCAGGTTTTCTGCTGCATGGGCCTGTGTACTCATGATCTTTCAAGGCTTGGTTTACATCTTATTTGAGAAAAGAGTGAGTCTATGGAGCTGGTGAAGTTCAAACATGATGACTATATTTATGAGCTGCCAGGCTTCTTGGAAGATATGGGAAGATATGGGGGAGGGTGTCAGCACTTGCTTCAAAAATCCCTGGTGACATCAGTCCAAAGACTGGTGTATCTGAAGTTTGGTCAGATTGGTGTACCCAAAGAGAATTGTACAGTGGTGATGAGTCAGGGCCATCAGAAAAATGGTGATTCTGGATGATGAAGGCAGTAGATGTAGCTTTGGTAGGGCAGGGACTTGACCTACCCTCTCCTGTCAAGTTGGCCAGCTTTCTGCTACATGGGTCTGTGTACCATGATCTGAGAAGGGGTTATATTAAGCAAAATAAGTCAGAAAGAGAAAGATCAATACCAGGTATCTGAGAAATATAGAAAAACAAAGCAGGAAATAGTGCTGTGTCCAGCGCAACCAGACTCTGAGCCTCTGGCTACAGAACCGAGGGTCAAAAGTTGAGGTTGGGGAGTGGAAGGGAAAGGCCCATAGGCAGTGTGAAGTGTTCTGAATGCTTTGATGGCAGATGTGTGTTAACGCTCGTATTTTAGTGCATGCAGATTTGTGCCCTCCTATAGATTATGGGACTTGGACAAGTTGATGATGTCATGATCATCAAAGAAACACTGGGGCATGGAGGGGCTCACATGGTGATGTAAGCCTGTTCTGGTTGGTGGGACCTCTGTCTTTTCAACTCATTCTGAGTGTGTGACTGTTCTCACCAGGCAACACAGCTCAGGGAGTGCCTGGTATTTCTGGGACTACAGCTCCCTTTCTGCAATTGGAGGACACTGAATGGTAGAAAAAGATAGCCATTCCATACTGCCTTCCAGACCCCCCAGTCTTGGAACAGCATCCACAGGGCAGAGGCCTCTGGAAAATGAGTCCATATGCACAGACTAAATGTGCACAGATGTACCCCTGGGGACACACCCAGGGGCCACCCAGGAGATCATTGGGAATAATAAATAAAATAATAATAAAAATAATTTCCAATGGGAAACATCTTTCCTCGGTTCTCCTCCCAGAGAAGACCCCAGCGACAAATCCCCCCACAAACAAACAACAGTACAGTCCTTGAATCCAGGGGACAAAAGGTTCGGCAAAGAAGCTTTTTGACAGTCTCTACAGCTCTTTCACCTCGCAGTCAGTTCTGTCAAAAGACCTCAATTGCCTCTCCCACAAGCTCTTTATTCACATTTGTTAATCACCCCCACCTGGAAGATCCAGGGGGGGACGATAGGCAAAAACAATATCATAAAAGTTACACAACACCTCCCCCCCCCAAATGTAGTGGAGTGGAGGTGGCTGGGACATGAAATGCATCTTTAACTCAAAGGAAGAGGCATTTCCTCAATAGCTGGAGCATTTATACATCTAAATGTTTCTGTTCTAATTCATCTCTGTGTTTCGTTTTGTTTTTGGACACATTCACAGTACACAGGGCTTCTGGCTCTGTGCTCAGGCATCACTCTAGTGTGACTTAAGGGACCAGGTGGGGTGTAGGAATAGAATTTAGGTTGGTTACATGCAAGGCAAGTACCTTCCCTGCTAAACTGTCTCTCCAGCCCCTCTGTTCTATTTTTTCTGCCACATTTTAGCTTGATTCACGATATATTTTCACCTGAAGATCTTGTATTAATTGCTCCATATCTTAATATCATAAATATAAATGAAATAACCAAGTTATTTTAGCTTTACATGCTTAATTTTAATTTAGATGAAATTTGTCATTCCCTTTATTATTTTCACAAATGTGATTAAACTGCACTCAAGACAGCTAGATGATTATGCTTAACTTTGTGGGCTCTTGTTTACGTATCTGTGGGTGAATGTCACCTATTGGTAGAACACATTGGGGACACATCAACAACTGCTCTCATTTCTCCTCCAGAGATTTCTCCTCTCCAGGAGGCTGAGGGGCTAGGATCCAGTCAGGATTCTGTTTTTTAAAGAGTCCAAACTCTTTTCAGGATGGCAGAAATCCCAGCTTTGATTTCTAGGTCCAAGTTCTCAATGTCCTAGCACTTGACAACTCAATTTCTTTGTTGAAAGCAAATAGCTGGAGTCTTCTTGAGGCAAAATGATTTGTCACCCTGTTGTCAAAGTTGTTCCCTTGTGAGTTCCTAGGATATATTCCATGAGGCTTCACAGTTATCAAAAGAATTTTAGTGACATGTGATTCTTTCACTTAGAGACATCTTGCTTAATCCAGAAAATTTAAATTAAGTTGTAAAAGAAAATTTTGTTGCCAGCATTGTTTTGCTCAAATTTTATGTTCAGAGCCTATAAAATACATAGCAGTGTTCAGGGTTTATTTTGGCTCTTCTTGACCATATAGAATGCAGGAGATCAAACCTGGGTTGGTTGCATGCAAGGTAAACATCCTACTCACTGCATCATTGCTCCAGTCTTCCATTATTTTTGAGTGGATTATTTCCACTATATTTAAGTGTAAATTTTAAAATAGTTTTTTTTATCAAAACTTGGTGATTTAGAACATTCAATTTATGTAAGTTCTCCACTAGATCTTTACTGTTTATCTTCCTGGTCAGACCCATAGCAAATGAACTGCACTCTGTGTCACTCAGTCTGGCTCTGTAATTTGTTTCTTTTTTGGGGAAGGGACTTGGGCACCACATCTGGCAATACTCAGGGTTTACTATTGGCTCTATGCTCAGAGATCACTCCTTGCATTACTTGAGATATTAGATGCAATGCCAGGGATTGCACTTGGGCCAGCTATGTGCAAGGCAAGAACTTTCATTCTTTTAGTGGCTTTCTGAATGCTTTTAATTTAAATAAACTTATGAGAACCTTCTGGTGAGGATCCTTCACCCCAACACCAGAATATACCTGCAAAGGTCCCATGACCCTGTTCCTAATGCCCTTGGAGAAGAAGCCTAGGGAGCCATGGTGTTGACATAGATTTTGCAGTCTTACTAGAAAGAGACTGTGGGAATTTGGGTCAACAACACATCCTTTGCCAGGTCTTGGAGTCAGTGTGATTATGGGCATGTGAGAATCACACTTACATTTGAAGAGATGAAAAGCTCATGTGAACCAAAGACATGGAGGTGCCAGGACCTCCAGCATGGGCTTAGAGATCCATTTATAAAGGGGAAGAAATGGAAGCTAAATCTCAGGGGAATTGAGGCCCAAAGCTGTACCATGCTCAGCTGCCCCACAAATGTTTGTCTGTGAGATGTTAGGGGTTTGTTTTGGCCAGTGTGGACAGTCTGTCCAGGTGTCAGGACAAGCACAGGGGACTGTTTTCCATCCACTGTCGCCTGTGTGACAAGTTTTAACTTCAACAGGAATCCTGGAGATAACGGTACAGTTTCGAAATCTGTCCCCAGGGAAGAGCTTAGTTCCCCAGGATTGTGTTTCATCCTTATTCAAGTTTTCAACCACTTGTCTATGGAGTGGTACAGGTCTGCAGATGGAAAAAGGTAGAAAACTCAGTTCCAGACCAAATCAGCCTTTCATGACAAATCAGATGTCAGGAGGAGACAGACACCGTCAGAGGCTTGGCCTGGGATAGAAGGCATAGCACCTGTGTGATGTTTTCCATCATCTCTTTGGAACCCAGCTCAGACCCTCCTAGATATTCAATGTATGCTGGAATGACTCAAAGGCCAGAGAAGGAATCAGTGACACACAGAATGGCAATGTCTCTCTGAGTAACTCCTGTTCCCCCAGATTACCCACTCATAGGGGACAAAAGAGCACCCGAGGGTCATTTATTCTTGCAATAATTTTGAATAACTATTATATATTATTCATGCATGAAAAATTAGATTTTACATTAAAATCATATTCTGAATCCTCATGAATTATGAAAGTAAAATATAGATATTAATATATTATAGATATAGTAAAATATAGCAGTTAGAATTATTACTTGAATCTGAAATTTGTATCTCCTTTTGGATCTCCATTTGCCATAGTCCTTCTGAATCATTTGGAGCCCCATACAGGGAACTGGCTACTTGAACTGCTGTGTACACTGCTTTTCTTTTACCATAAGAAGGAGAGGAATACCTTTTGGTCTCCATTACAGTTAAACTTGGGAAATCACAAGGCAAATCAAAATGATGATTGCAGTCTACTGAAGCAAAGTGGCAGGAAGTCCATTTCCTTTGGGAAACGAAAGTATTTCCCTGTATTTTGTACTCAAAGTCCCCCCTCTCCTGCCCAATTCAAGCAACTAGCTACAGCTAACTTAGCACAACACAATTAGGATGCAAACCTCTGTTTTAGGTATTATCTCTCAATAAAATGGTAACCAAGAGGCAGTTCAACTTCAACAATGGAAAAGTGACATTTAGAAATTGGACAGGAGCTTGAAGAGGCAGAAAAGTCGAGGCAGAGACTGAATAAACTCACTAGATTGCAGCAACAGCAGGAAATATGTCCTTGCCTGCATAATGCCATGCTGTGCTGTAGGGGAACTCAGGTACGCACATGAATGCACTCTCTAAACACCTTTGTGTGTTAGAGGGTCATTAATTGTTTCTGATGGAGCAGGCACTCAATGAAGGCATACAGAATGGTCATTGTTACAATGTAGTTTTCATTCATATTTATTTATTTACTGAGGTTTTTGGGCCACATCTGGCAGCTCTCAGGAGTCATTCCTGGCTCTGCACTCAGAAATTGCTCCTGGCAGGCTCAGGGGACCATATGGGATATCGGGGATCGAACCCAGCTCTGTCTGGGTTATCTGCGTGCAAGGCAAATGCCCCACTGCTGTGCCATAGCTCTGGCTCTTCACTAATTTTAATTGGAGCAACTACATCGATCAGAACATAAATTTGGATGTGCATGATTACAAATCATTATCAGCTATGGTTCATGAATTCCAATTGCAGCTTTTGCCACATAGTAATGAATATAGTAATGAACACTTTTTGTCAGACTTACCAACACTCCTTTGCCTCTTTTTTAATAACCAATGATTTGGTCTTGTACTCTAAAAATTTTATTTTTGTTCATTTTCATAATTTTGTTTTAACTAAAAAACAGACTTAAAGCTCATCTGTTTATTTGGCTTCTCCATATGCCATGAATGCTTGAAACTATTAGGCATTTGTCTTTGTCTAAACTATTTTACTATGCATTATACCCTCAGATTTCATCTTTCTGAGAGTATTCTATCGTGCATGGTTACTATCATTTCTTTCTCCATTCATCTTTCAATAGGAACTTAGGTTGTTTCCAACTCTTGGTTACTACAAATAACTTTGCACTGATGTGGAGGTGGGTATATTTCTTGGCTTGAATCAGAGTTTTGCAGTTTTTTGATGAATGCCTAGAAAAGAGACCAGTGTGATGACTGAGTCATATTGATTTTCTTTCCAGCTTTCCACATACTTCCCATCATGGTGGCAGGAGTCATTTTCCCACAACCACTAGCAGGGTTTCCTTCTCTTCACATATGTGTCTATCTTTTGATAACAAGGGTTCCTGGTGATGCCGATTTGCATCTTGCTAGTAATGAGAGATGAGGAACATCTTTGAGGTGCCTAGTGGCCATCTGTGCATGTTTAGAGAAGTGTCAGTTTAGCTCCTCTGCTTATTTTTAATTGCTTGTTTTTTGGTTGAGTTGTTTTAGTATTTTGGATATTAACTCCTGTTGTATAATAAGATATAGATGTTTTTCCTTTAATTAATGTCCTTTTAGTTGTAGATAACTTCATTTGTTGTGCAGAAGCTTTGTGCTTTGATATAGTCCTTTATTTCTGTTCTTATTAGAGTTGAGTTCCCCAAATATCTCTGTGACACCATAGCGATAGCCCCAGGTTTTTCTCTGTGCTGTCTGGTTTTAGGCCCTTCTTTCTAGGCTGAATCCATTTGGAATGAATTCATTTGGAATGAATGTACTGGGTGAACCAGCAAGCCCTTGGTTCTCTCTGACTTATGGCTGTCCCATTTCCCCCATGCCATTTCCCAAACTCTTCCTTGCTTTATTGTAGGCTTTTTGACTCCTTTGTTTGGTTTGTCCATACACATGTGTGACTTTATTTCTTTATTTCTGTCCTGCTCCTATGTGTGTCTTTCCTTCCATGCTGGGGTCCTGGCTTGTTTATAACTCCCTACCCCAGTACCTCCATTTCAGTTTCACTTGAGCCTGGCCTCAGTCTCTGCTCTTTCCCAGAGATCCTGGCAGAGATGATGTCCCTGATTCTTCTCCTTGGGGAACTTTGGGACTCCTAACACTAACCATGACTGTTTCTAAGTGCAGCACCCTGTTATCCCAGATCACAATAGGGTTTGTGGCAGGGTCAGCCCAGACAGCAGGATGAGTTGGATGAGAACATGTTTTTGGACTTGCTCCTGGGATTCTGGGAACTCTGATTTGATGAGATTCACAGGTGCTAATGATGATCTCATGACTGAAGTGCCTCTCAGATCTGATCTGGGTGTGGCCCACCCAGCATGGACCATGCAGCTCCCCTGCTCCCCAAGATCTGTCAACTCCATGGAGCAAGGATGGGGTGATGGGATGGGGCTGTTGACCTTTGGGGAAACTGATGCTGCAGGGAGGGGAGGTGGTCATGGTGTCCCTGAATGTGTGTGTGCATGGGTACAGTTGGAACATGGGATTGTGCTCCCAGCCTGAGTACAGCATGTAGGTATGGAGCTTGTAGCTATGTAGAAGCCCCAATGCCGCAAGAATGAGGATACAGAAGGCGAGAACTGAACCCCAGGTAGCCACTGGAAGAATTTGGTCCTCTTGAAGCTGTGTCAGAAAAGGAAGTGGACTGAGGTTATCTGAATGGAAGAGGAAACGGGTGAGTGAGACAGAGAACACCCCAATTCTGATGCATCTTCTAGGCCAGAGGGGAAGGGGTTTACCCTCCAAAGTTGAGGTAGCCTCCCTCTCTGAAGTGATCACCCCATATTGCCTAAGCAAAGCATATTGGCCCTCTGAAGACTGTGGTCACATGGGATAGTGGTTTCCCTCAGGACAATGACACCAACTCAACATAGACATGTTGCCCAGGGCCCAGTGTCCAGTCATGATAGCAGCAATGATGGCTGAAGAGACATCATCATGTATGCTTGATGTCTCAGAAAAAACCTCAGTGGGTCCGGAACAGGAAAATGAGAGAACTCTTTCTGGAAAGAGCCTCAGGTTGTTTTGCTTGCATAAAGGTTGCAGAGTGACTGGGGATCCCTGGAAGAACAGGTACAGATAGCACGGTTCTGTCTAGGCCTATTGCTTGTTTGGTGTCCCTAATCCCAGAAGTTCTTGGCCTCTGGGTACCAATCTGCATATGGACACTTGGGGCCCTGTGGCCTATTGGCCATGCCACAGTCTTCTGGATTTGAGTTACTATTGGCTATAAAACAATCTTGTTAGAAAATGTATATGTGGAATAGGAACAGTAGGGAAGAGAGAAGGCTTCCCTTCCACATACTGAGATTCATTTGATCTCTGGTCTTGTTTGTAGGTATCCTATTGGTTGAATACCAGAAGAAGAAGAAGGTGAGATTGCCTTCAGGTGTACTAGGTTATTATTAGCTAGCTTCTTGAGGCTGAAAATACAAATAATCTTGAGCCCCCCCCCAAAAAAAGAAAGAAAGCAAGAAAAGAAAGAAAATAAAAGAAAATTGGAGGCATGCTCAGCTGCATACCTCAATGAACAGTGGCCTGTGACCACCGAAACCAGTCCAGGGCTCATTAAATAGCTTGCTCAATACCCTGGACTAGAAGCTTGCTTGTCTTTGGGCAGAAGTATCTGTGTTTTCTGTGTGTAGGAGAAGCAAATTGATAGCTTGTCACCGAGGTGGACAGTTCAGGCTCTGTGGGTCTGGTTCTGGGGAGAGCAGAGGTTTTCTGAGAATGTTCATTGTATTTCTAGGTACAGATTTATAATATCAGGACCATGGGCATGAAAAGCTTGAATAATTGGAGTTGTGTTGCTCTGATTACTTTCCTTTGAAATTACAGTTAAACTATTATAGGATTGACCCAGATGACTTCTGATTCTATATGCTTCTGTTCCCGGGGTTCCTCTGGACCCACCCAATTGCATTAACTTCCTGGCTTGGTCCTGGCTGCTAGCTACTCTGTGCCCAGCAGAGCCCAGATTTCCTCTGGGTCCTCCTGCTGTGACCTGGGGCCATGTCTGCAGAGACTATATCTGTCTTGCTCCATAAATCCCAGCTCTGTATCTGCCTTCCAAGGGCTACTAACCCTTTTGTCACTCACCAGTACTTTTTATCTCCAGAAATATTTGATGGATTCACCTTGCCACTGTTTGCTTAAGTTCAAATATTCATCAAGGACAAGACACCCTTGATGACAGATTTGAGAAAATCACAGGTCAGGGCTTGGAAGTTGTCTCCGGAGTCTGAAATCAGGTCTAGGGGGAGATGATACCGAGGCCCATTTCGCAGTGCAGACAGCAGCACAGACATCCCACACACCCCATTCCACACACTCCTGAATATTCTACTTGGCCATTTCCTTCTTGCCCTGAGGAGTCCTTATTTACAGCTCTGGGACCAGATCCCTTTTGGGCGACACTGGATGTGTTGTCTTCAATTCTCTTTCTCCATTTATGTCTAACGCAGGTTCAGAGTTTGTAAAGTTTTGATCTTTGTGTCTGGCACACAGAGAGATGTTAGTGGTGGCATATTATTCCATCTCTCCTAACCTTGTATCCTGCTCACTGGTTCCTGGACCAGAGTAGGCCCACAGACCATTGTCCATTCTTTCTCATCTACACACTTATAAACATGAGTAACTGAGGATGACAATGCCTCCATGAAGTTCTTAAAACAGAGTCAGTGCTCTGAGCCACTGAGCATTCCCTCTGGTCTGTGTATATGTGCCTCAGTCCACGGGGTGGGCCGCTCTGTTGGGGTCCAAGCTCAGACAAGAGCCCCACACTTCGAATGTAATTGCACTGTGGGTGCTCTTTGTAAGTGAGTCTGAGGGACTGAGGGAAGGGGCCTTTGCAGGTGGTCATGGAGCTGGAAGCTCTAAAGTGATAAACACTGTACCCCACATTCCTGTTTTACTCTTCAGAGTGCTCTTGCAATTTTGGGATCCTTCTCTTTCCCCCCAAATCTTAGATGGACTCTGGGGGTCAGATAGAACAAGACAGTCTAAAGCCTGTAGTTTAGGGAATGTGACAGATCCTGTGGCAGCACTCATAGGGTAACTTGGGAAAAAGTGGGGGACAGCCTCTGAGACCATGAGGACCACATGACCCCCTCAATT